>BEXV01000244.1:238538-263364 GCA_003118195.1 Hemicentrotus pulcherrimus | reverse complement strand
CCCCCCCCCCCCTAAATCAGGAAAAATACTCAATGTACCCCCAAAATTCGGAATAATTTCTCAGGAGTTCAAAGAGATGAGACAAAAAAGAAAAACACCCCCTTTTTAAAGAAATCTCCGGGTGAAAAGTCAAATACACCCCCTTTTTTTTTTACAATATTCTCGGGCCGGACTTTGTCGCACAAAAAGTACCCCTTTACCGGACATTTTGGCAACACGCATGCGGTCATTCCGAGCTCTGAGTGGGGATAACTGGCTTGTGGCAGCCAAGCGTTCATAGCGACGTTGCTTTTTGATCCTTCGATGTCCTTTTCTTTCTCTAATAATAAAATGTCAAAGCCTCGTGCAGGAGGGGAGGGGGAGGGGGAAGGGGGGCGAATTCAGACGAGGATTCTGAGGCGAGAACGGTTATACAAATCTTGAAACGTAAAAGCTTCTGCGCTTCGCGCGGGATGGAGGGGGAACTAAATTCCAATGAGGATTAAGAGTCGAGAACCGACAACGAATCGTTTTCTTTCTCTAATCATTTAATGAAACGTAAAAGCTTCCGGGAAGGGGGGGGGGGAACTGAAATCAGATGAGGATAAAGGGTCGACAACGGTACAACGAATCGACTTCTTTCTTTAATAGTTTAATAAAACGTCAAAGCTTCCGCGCTTCGCACAGGAGAGGGAGGGGGAGGGGACGATTTAGACAATGATTAAGAGTCGATAACAGTACAACGAATCGTTTTCTTTTTCTAATGATTTAATGAAACGTACAAAGGAGGGAACTGAATTTAGACGAGGATTAAGAGTCGAGAACTCTACAACGAATCGTCTTCTTTCTCTAATAATTTAATAAATAGTAAAATTGTCCGCGCTTCGCGCGGGAGGGGAAAAAAACTAAATTCAGAGGAGAATTATTTTCGAGAACGGTACAATGAAGCGTCTTCTTTTTCTAAGAATATAAGGAAACGTCAAAGCTTGGGAGGGGGAAACTCGCCCCCCCCCTGCACCGACACCCCCCCCCGCATTACGTCACTGTTGGTCACCATTACGTACCAACATTTGGCTCGCATAATTTCTCCCCGTCCCTATGTTGCTCAGCTCTTCATAATAGTTTGTGGAAACCTGTTCCTCGTCGACATACGCGCACATTTCAATCTTCAAAGTTACCGAAATAATGTAACCCATTAGGGAAGTAAGAACTTATTTCAATTTGTAACCTTTAGATAAAAATAATCATTTAAAATGCGTGTCCTGGTGGATTTTCCTTCTTCTTCTATTAGAGCCTTTTCCCGCGAATATAAAACAAAGAATATTAAATTATTGACAGGAAATATTTCACAATTTCACTTTGAATAATTTTGTTTGAGACTTAGAACCTTTTCCCGCTAATGAGAAAAAAAAAAGAAGAAGAAGAAGAAGAAGATGAAACATTGACTGTAGATATTAAGAGAAACACGGTTTCATTTTAAATAATAGCGTTTAAAATGATAAAAAGGCTAACAGCTCCCTAAACTATTAATTTCAAATTATGAGCCATACATAACGGTTATGGTCCAGCAGGGCAAGTTTAAGAATATTAGAAAAGGTAGTGCAGAATTGTATAAAATATAAATTAAAGTAGTTCAGCATTAGGCAATCAAAACAATAAAATCATGTATCAAAGATCAATGATGTGAACGATTAACAGGCAACCTACAGAAAACATCTTATATCTGACTAGCAAAGACAAACAAAAGAACCCCCTTTTTTAATAAACATTTTAGGTCTCAAATACTTCTGACAAAGAGCACAATGTTTGTTTGTTTCTTCGGGATTTTTTTTTTTTTTTTTTTTTTTTTTTGGGGGGGGGGGGGGGTTGTTGGCATAATATTGTTTTTTTTTTGTCATTTCCATGAACTATAAGCCTCCATTAATTCCACAAGTGCTACAACTTATGTATTATGTCAGATATAAAGTTTTTTTCTTCAGGAAATCAACGTGTACATCTTCATGTAGCAATTCATGCATATGGACCAGTATTCACTGTACTAAACAGCATTTCTGTTTCAGTATAAGCGACCACAAAAAAAAATGACATATAGACTGAGCTAGCTTGTCTATCCACCCAAATCAAATTACATTCTATTTATTTGAAGCCAGTTGATCAAATTTACGCTTTTGATCTCCGGCTTGATCTTCATTCAACCTTACAGAGATTTACATGTAGGTAAGACGTTTATCATTATGTCTCATGTTTTTGTGCTTCATCTTTGTATGTTTCATACGTTTTGTTCTCCCTTTCTTTCATAGCCTTGTTAACACCCCCCCCCCCCCAAAACTTCTCCCCCATACCAGTTTTTGTTTCAATAGAGAGAATGATTCGGGGTCGAAATATGAGGAAAATGGAAAGAGGAAGAGGAGTTGAAGTAAGCACTCCTGATCATGCAACAAAATAAAGCAAAAAGACAGACCCAAACAGTAAAATGAACCGTTTTCTTGAATTAAAAAAAGAAATCATTGCAATTTTATGTAATTAGATTTGATTTATTGGTTTCTGCATTTTTTTTTCTTTCTTTTTCATCAAACATTTTCATGAACATATGGTTTGATACAATATTTTAAGTATATAACATTTTATACAGATGATAAACGAAATTAAACAAATATATTGAATGCATAATTAACATACATTAGATGCAGTAGGGTTACAGAAATAAGCAAAGTAGCTGGACGTGCCCGCAGCCCTCAACTTAGATACAACAATACAAATGTGGATACAAAAGAGTGTGACTTGCAGAGAAGAAAAGAAAAGGGGAGAGAAGGAGCCTTGGTAATAATACAATAAATCTCATATATCTGGAGCAAGTTGCCCTGTAACGCCGCAGTATCGGTTTATGACCGTAGCCTTTCGACATTAATTATGAAATCACAAAATGTATTTTCTTTCTACTTTAAAGGGCAATATTACGAAATACGTTTAAAACATAATTTTATCCGCAGTATACAGATTTTTTTAAATATTAAAGTCTTTGATACATATTGAAAAAAAAGCATATAAGGTCACAAGACATGTTTTTGATACAGAAGCTGTGATCGTAGTTCCCTGGAAGGTATATAATCAAGAGTAAAGATAAAATGCACAGTGTGTTTTCTAAGATACATTCTAAACGTCTTGTTTATTGCAATCACCCGACACGCTAATGATGAACAAAACATGTTTAAGGCTTTGTCACTTTTTGTACGATGTTTACAGGAAGTGCTAACATGGATAATAAACTGATTGTAACTCAGGTAAATCCACAGTGAGCTCACATCTGTTGTTTGTAATGCTACGTTTTAACTTCAGACGTTCCTTTTATAGGATCTCTTTCCAGTAGAAATGAGACACTTCTCACATTAAACCCGGAAGCATATTTTCAAACACAATGGCATGCAATATCATGCACCATTATATCCACTATGTCAACAAAAACTCATCGGTATCAAGTAAATTGATCCTTCCAAAAATATGTGCAGATAATATGTTTTCAGGAAATCCTAGATCATTGTTCATTCATGTTTTTTGAAAATATTTTCCTCACATGAACAAGCGCTAAAGACAAATATAATGTTATACAATTTCAAGATGATATCTAGTGCAAAATACAATTAGAGAAAAGGAATGAAGAGGGAGAGGAGAGAGATAGAGGGAGACAGATAGAGAGAGACAGAAACAGACAGACGGAGACAGAGAAAAAGACATAGACAGACAAATAGACAGACATAGAGAAAGAATTAGGTTTGGGAATCCTGTAAGAAAAAAAAAGAATAAAAGTAGTTGTTATGCAAGCAAAAAGGTTAAAAGGACCCTCGCTACCCTGCTTTTATAGCTTCTGAACACACAGATAGACACGGGATGAGACAAACTATTGTAGCAATGATGTAGAAGTCAGCTTTCAAGTCGATCATTCGACGTCACAATCACTTAAGACTGTTGCAATCTTGAGCGAATTGCTCTGCTCGCAGACGACATCAATTTGGGCGGGGAAAAAGGATGCACCTTGGGTGCACTGCGGCGATGCGAGCGGATCCGCGCAGATAGTGGTGCTCGTGGTATCCTTTCAGTAAAATCTCCGTAATCGTCAGTGTAGACCTAATATAAGGTTAACTCTTGAGAGCGCTCGAAAGTATCTTTTCATAATCGGTCAAATTCTTCTGAATGTGTTGACATCTCTTTCATCTCGGCATTAGTGACATTAATTAGTTGGAATACTGTATTTTTCTTTCCTGAAAATCATAATAAAGTTCAAGTTGTAAACAATCTCCATCTGGTGAGTAAAAAATAATGCTTCTCATTCTTTTTATTTGTTGTAGCTTTTTCCCCAGTGATTAAGATTTCAAACCTTTCTCTTGTCGAAAATACTGGTATACAGTATATCCGAAACCTTTCTATTGAATGATATTTCATTTGACTGTAATTTTCTTTAGCTTAATGTGCGTTGTACCTGTATCTCATAACAATAAAAGTACCAAAGGTCGTTGACCCCAGACACATGGCTTTACAATAACGTATATAATTCAGGAGGAACCGCAGATACTTTTTAATTCAGTGCTTATCTCTTCAGCCAGTCAAATCTTTTAGGTTCAAAATATTGTTTTTCATTTTTGTTCTGTACATTGTTTACGACCGTTTCTTATAATATATTCATTGATGATAGTTGGTCGATATGTCATGCTACGTTATTCCAATCACATCGATGTTATATTGAAGCTGTGGTTATTTGTTGTAAAAGTTGTATGACATAATCTCAATACGTTTTCATAAGGACAATGATATGAAAATGGATTAGTCATCTTTCGTGGATCTGGAATTGGTATTGAAGATTTGTCTTTAATTCCATGCAACCAACAACATTTTAGGAATTTGGTTGGCCTATGATTCGAAAATTCGAATGAACATTTCCAGCGATAACTTAAAGAAATATAGATTTAGTAAAATGTCTTGCATTGATTGTTACATTAAACAGTTCTTTGTAAGAACATTCACGATATACGAAGTGATCTTTAGATTATAGGGTCAGGTGTCACATTATTCTGTGGGGAAGCATCGCGGGTAGACTCCTTTACCTATCAGATAGTATCTTATTACTCATAATTTAGATGTCGCAAGTGGATAAAAGACTGGATCACTTGCTTCGGTTTTCATGATTAGTACACCAGTGAATTGTGAGTGTTCAAACAAGATTTGATAACAACCTTTGGACAACCATTCTCTTACCATATGGTGAGCGTTTCAAAGAACCCGGCATCATCTTTCCAAAATCATCTAGAGTTTATTTTTTGTGATGGAGAGAGAGAGAGAGACAGAGAGAGAGAGAGATAGACAGAGACAGAGAGAGAGAGAGGGAGAGACAGAGAGAGAGGGAGAGAGAGAGAGAGAAAAGAAAGATGGAGAGAGATTATGACAAAAGTGAGAGGATGAGAATGATGATGAGGATGTATCAAGAAATCTAGAGGACTGAAACGTTCCATCACTCATCTAGAGATAACTACCACTCATCTTCTCTTCTTACTCCACCAACATCACATCATCTTCCTCCTCCATCCAGCCAGCCAGACACCAGCTCCAAACAACCATCTCCATGCATCACCCATACATTCCCCCATCTCCATCTCATTCTGTCGAGTTTTATCCCCTCTTCTCATAGACCGTCATCGCCTGTTTGGGAGGAAAATATTGCCGCCATTTGCCGAGGAGGACTTTTTGAAGAAAGCAAGAGGAATTGCTTGACGACAGGCCCAGGGATATTTGTTTTGGATGCCTCCTCCTCCTCCTCGTCGTTTCTCTCATTCGCTAGATCGCGGTAGAGTTTGTGGATCGGCTTCGAGTTTGAAGGACATCGCTTTTGGGAAGAAAAAAGTGGTGGTGTTAATGACGTAAGCAGGATTTGCGCATGGAGAAAAACTTGGATTTCGTCTGAAAATCTTCAATTTCATGGATGACACATGACTTCTATATAAGGTAATCCCTACAATAATGTTGCTTTGCTGTATTTTTTTCCCTTAAAAAGAAAAACAAAAGAAAAACAAAAATACGAAAAATGAAATATACTTATTAACTCTCTTTTCCATTACATGTTTTAGTTGTATACGTATAATATGTCACCTGTTATTAAAAATTATCATATAATATATGCATGCCTTATCAATGGGTCGTCAGAAGCAATGGCAATATGCAAATATTTACTGTAGTTACATTCATAGAATAGTTTATTCAATCCAAAATAATGTTATGCATGCATGTACAACCAAATTCTTTCATCCGATATAAATGTTTGCACATTGTTTTATTACTATTGACATACACAAATAATCATGTTACATGTGAATGTGACAGTTCATCCCTCGTCTTTTGCGGAAGAAGCGTCCAACATTTGAACCAAGTTATGTGACATAGTATATTACAAATGTATTAAAAAAAACGGTTCTATTCGTGTTTAAATTGTTTCGTTTGGTAAGCATTGTCTCCTAGAATCGGGTGGTCCGTTTATCAAGCCTATGGCAATGAAACGAATTCAGTAATCAACGGATTAACATTCTCCATAACTTAACATCCTTGTTTCCATGATTTTGATATAGTGAATCTGATTTCTATTTACAAGCATCCACTATGCCGGTTTTACAGATTGTATAATTAGCGTAATTGACCATTCCAAATGATGAATTCCAAATGCTGTATTACAATGTTACATTCCCAAAACAGGTGCAGTGTCAAGGCAATACACGCACGCAGGTGTGTTATGCAAACCGAACGGCAATAGACCGTTTACTAATTCCATAGATACGTTTTGAACAAAAGTTTTTCATAATCGGGGCAGCGCCAGCAGCGTCACAACGTGACGGACATGTGCGCTATATAAGAAGCCACCATTATCATTATCATTATTATGACGACTAAAAAGCTTGCCAGAATCGCCTGACATAGAAAAAACTAATCTATTCAAAAGGAAATTCCATCCACAGAGATGCCATTATGCATAAAATGTGAGCCAAATAGTTGGTGACAATCGTGCACATATTGAAAAACATCAGTAAACGTTTATTTTGTGAATATACATGCTTTTGATTGTCTCCGCCTTTCATTGCAAAATGAATATCTAGTCATCATAGATGCCTGGGAATCACAAGTGTGAATACTAGTACATCTATTTATTATTCGTTATTGATAAAGTACAATTCCAATGAAATCATTATGTTGTATACTGGGCGCTGTGGGTTTGTTTTTACTTGGGCATGTTCAAATTATTTGATACTGATGCGTCCCTTACGTTACCAAGTACAATGGAACAATGAAAATAATTAAAATCGAATGTAACATTATCCACAGCTATCATCCTAGCTGTGGTAGATGGCTATCCATTTTGTATGCATTTAGTCACCAGGTATACTACTAATATTTGATTTAGTCAGGAACCTTTAGGACAAAATATCTTCGAGTCCCCCTGTCATATTCATATCCGATGGCAGAGAGGCAGATCTAGGAGTGCCCCCATCAATACTCCCCCCCAGAAAAAGGGGCTAGTGAAACATTTGAAAGTCATCTTCAGGGGGACTAAGGGGGCATTGCGTCCGAAAATTTAATGGCCCCATCGCTTATTGTGATAACCTGAGTTACGGAGCGTCGTTTCAAGAGTAGGGTTTGTATTTTGATAATTATTTTGTACAATTTAAATCATCCAATTGTATAGCATATAAAATGATGAGTTAATGATTATTTTACTTTCTTCAATCATTGTTACCAAGTCAGATTAACCTCTGGCAAGTTTTTCATCTTGTAACGGGTGTTTTTTGTATCTACAAACTTTCGTAATACATAATCTTAAACACATTAAAAAAGTTTTAAAATGCTGTAAAAAGATTACTTTTTTTCGCAGTACGAACTTTAGTGGCATTGAATATCATAGAAAAACGTCTTAAGCAGCTCTGTTAAAAGATCTGTTTTGATAATCAAAATATGAATCATCTGCAAGATCACTGCCACTGGTAGTAAACAAAAACCTTCTCAAAACTCTTTTCATGTTATCAAATATGCATTCATATCTTGAGTTCCATTCAAAAGTTTAAAAACTCAAGTATAATGTTCACGAGTACTAGCCTGGAGCTGAAATATTTGAAAACAAATCAAACAAAATTTGATCCGAGGTCGATGTTCTCGTATTCAACGACTGCTCGAGCCAAAATTTGTTAATTCTTGTATTTTGTGTTGTTTAAAAGACTCAAGAAAGCTACCCAGCTTGGATTAGCAAAAATAGATTGTATATGTTTACCTTTTTGAAATTTCGTATTTTCAGTTTTGAAATATCATTCGATTTGTAGCCCTTGGTGAAAACAAGAGAGCGTTGACGATAAATTAGACAAAAATGTGATAATTATAACAAATATAATGGCCTTGTAGCATTTATCTGGATGAGATTTGATATATATGAATCCCAACGAGGTTGTGCAATGGGGTAGGCCTCGTTTTACCTCATGCAATTTTCTATAAAGTTTATACCAATTTCCTCAGTATTTTTATACTTTCTTTTTGTAGGATATTTGAAGCAAAATCCCAAGTCATGGCAGTTACTCGGATAGCTTGGTAAATTACGTTCAAAGGTCCAACAGATCGTTATGAAATAATTCTTTACCAAATACAGAAAGGTTTAAAGTGAATTTTAGGTATACATCTCATGAAATAGAATATTGCCGACATTTCATATCATTGTATATTCTCTTTACTCGTGTTGTTGTATGTATGCATCGTGGAAATGAGTTTGTGAGCATTGCGAGTGGGGAAAAACAAATGAATGACAAACCTAAAATTTTGAGAGTATTTCAAGTGAGAGATACAAAATTGAGTGACATAACTGAAAAGGTGAAGTTAAACATTTTTATGTAACCTGTCAATTTCATGTATATTTTAGACACATGATATAGAAATTCAGTTATGATTGAGCTCAAATGTTTCTCTATTTAATATTTGTGGTAGATATACTTTTTAGGAGGATGCACATTCTTGTTTCGTGTCATTTAACAGTACACAATCTGCTTTTGAGCAGAAAGTGAATTTGTTATTGTGAATAATATCTTATTTTGGGAAACATTCGATCTCAGATTATACAGTATAACTTAATTATTCTTGTTTTCCATAAACAGGAACTAATAGGAAAATTTAAGCCATCTTAAATTTCCATTATTCGATTAAAAAAATATATGACATTTGCAAAGGGATGTATAATCGATATGATTATTTCGGATTTTGTTTAATCCCCAAATAAGTAACACAAAAAGCATAATGTGTGTTTTATATCCGGAGTCTGTGGTTAGCAAACTCTGTACTTCCTTCTTATCTCCATGATTCCACACGGTTTCCTCCATGAATGATATTACCATGGTAACGTGTCAATGATAAGGTCACTCTGTAATACATCGATATGTTGGGACATGGATGACAGCCACAGCGATCATTAATGAGCTTAAAACAAGACAGGATGATCACCAGTCAATAATCTTGGAATTTAGAAAACAAGATATTTCTGAACTTTATTTTGTGGGCGACAGGAGTCTCAAATCTGACATACATTACTGTTTTATAATAACCCACTTTCATTCTTCTTATTATTATTATCATAACTCATCCGTCTTTTTGTTTTCATTTTTTTTTCTGGATCCAGTTAACCAATCTTTTCTGGTCTTTATCACGTAAACTTGTATGAATTTTTCAAAATGTTGTAAAATATTGCAATGTATTGCTTATTGTTATCGGTAAATCAATCATATCATTTGATTACATACCGTTTAATGTGTTTATTTCCTTTGGTCCAATTCCGATTTGTTCCGTTTTCAGCTCGCACAATCAAAATCCGTCTGTACCCAGTGTTTCTAGTGTTTGTCTAACTAGTCTAAAGCACTTAATATTGCGCCTATTATCTACATGGTATAATAACCGGAACATTCACACTTCTCGATGTCTAATTCCGTATACTGAATATTGAGTCTTGTATTTAAGTGCCATGCCAAATCTGTCCGTACCCTTGCCTGCATTCTTGGTAAGATGGCGAACTTGAGAATGAGACACAATGGCACTTAGACTAAATACATAATTGCCTAATGGGGCATTTTTCATTGATAACGTGAACTATAGACAAAATTATGATTCGACCTCCTGGTGAAAATAGACAAAGGGCCTACTCTGTTATGAGACATAATGTGGATACACGTAGTAGACAGAGATTGGACAATGTAGGATTGGACCAACAACGCTCCAACATTTCTTTATTCCCAATACTGATTTGCATTCAGCACAATTACAGATTCATCCATTAATTTCATATCGAAAACCTTTTGATGAGTCAAACGAAAAAGTCATAACAGCGGCGAGTATACAAAACACGCTCCACTATTCCGCACAAAAGGGCGTAAGCGAGCCCCCCATCCATACCCTGCGCAGAGCCCCAGGACATGATCGTGTATTAGAGATTTGTTCACGGAATGGAATGAATTCCCATGATGCTTCAGTGTAGGGAATCCTGAATAGTGACAATGATATTTGCGCTGGAATACGAATATTGACTTACCGAAAGTTTAAAGGAGAGCTCTGTAACCTGTACGTGGGTGGATTTGCGCAATCATTTATGTTTCTTGAGCACGTCAAGCAAACTAAAGCTTCATTATTATTGGACGTAGGCTACAGAGTCATGATGTTACCCTTTGCGAATATAATTATACGGCTGATTCGCTTCAGTGGTGTTTGATTTATATGTGGTATATCTTAATCACCCCGGTCTTTTGAATTTATGTCCAAGTGCCGTAGAAAATTGTATTTATAAAGCTTCTTGACCATATTTTCAGCCCTTTTAGAATATTTTGTTACAACGTTTACCAAAAAGCATGACTTTTAAGAAGCCCTGCTACTTGTGGACCCAAATTGACAATAAAATAATGACATGAGACATTAGCCGTTGTACGGAAATTCAGTATGTAGCACATAATAGATTGCGATTGGATATGTTAAAACATTAGCACAATTGAGAAAGAGATAAAAGCATAGAAACGACTTTGTACATCTCAATCGATTGAAATACGTTAAGTGGCGCCATTTCCTTTCGTAGCATACGCTTACATCGAATTCATTAGCACGTGATTGGCCTGATTGACCAATGAGCGGTCATCATGAGATGAACGAATGCCCGGAAGCGGTGATAGATACGCCAAGTGATACTCGAGTCCTCTACGAGAAGTGCTTTGACCGTTTTATGGCTTGTATTACCGGTCACAGCTGCACACAGATATACTGCTTTTACCTTTTAACAATCCGCTCTCGGTCACACAAACGGCGTCGTAAATTTAAGCTCAAATGTCCAATCAATTCGCCCACCTTCAAAGAAAGAAACGTTGATTGAAAACCCCCCTACACAGGTTTGCTTGTTACAACCTTCACGACTCCTGTGCCACTCTCTGTGATCAGGCGACCATTGGCACTGATTTCTGACATCTTGACCATATCCAAAAGAGAATATTACGACTTCTTGACCAGTGTTTCAATTTTTGGGTCAATCACCACAGACATATTTGTGTCACAAGAAGTTAAACACTTCATCATAACGATCAAGACTATTTTTATGTCACAACTTTACCAAAGATGACTATTATGTTTGGTATGAAAATGATTTGGTTTCTGTCTTTCGAAGTAACTATAACCCGTCTTCTTTATATTTCAATAACTTTAATACCCTCCACCATAAGAATAGAGACCCCCTCCTCCCAAAGAAAAGAATAATAAAAATCTTTTTCTCACAAATCGACAAAATAGGAATGCTCTTATATCCAAATCAATTTTGACTTCCTCTTTTAAATAAAATCCCATATTTGGGGATGAAAATTATATGTTTTCAGAAATGCCTTTTCTTTATACACCCAAAAGGGAAAAAATGAACAAATAAGTAAGTCCGTCATGTTCTTCGGAAATGAATGCAATCATGCGATGTTAAATCTGGCGCAGTCATAGAATTAAGTGGAAACCGTTTCAGCCAGGGTAGAAGATGATCATCGGTGATGGAAATATAAATATACAAAACCGACATTAATTTTGAGGGTGCCCTAGACACAATACAAAAATATGACCGTCTATGGGGACAATTTTGAGAAAAAGTGTACTGTGAAACGAGTGTAGTGTTTGAACAGACGATGTACCACGGAATGTAAACTTGTATGAGGAAATAGTCTCCTTCAAAAGCCTGTAGTGTATGGAAATCAGATTAGAGCGATCGCAATGGAAGTTTTATTATATTGTTTGTTATAAATTAACACTCGATAAATAAAATTACAGGTTTGAAAATTAAATAAAGTTACGGTAATTCTTCTATTTCTATAGCTTCGACATTTTGGTTGTATTTTAACCCCCAAAATGTGTTTTAAAAGCTGACTTGGTTTAGTTATCATTGCTCTTCATATTTTATGTAATCAATTTGCCATTCCCTGTGGTTCAAGTTACACATTCATATCATTTTATTTACGGTTTGACTGCCTTGTGCTTAATTTCAACGTACTTTTAATTATTTCTGTGATAATCGACATGGTACATACATGTACAACAAGAGTTCCTTTAATACAAACATTGGCATTAAATTTTATGAGAAGCAGACTGAAAGTCATTATAGCAGTACGTAAATTCCATCTTTTGTCAAACTTTATTAATTATGAATGGCTCACGATTTGAAACACGCCAGAGTCGTTCCTTATCAACCAACAAGTTTCGATAACCATGTAAATCAATCATACGTTTTTAATGGTTTGTTATGGAGGCAGACCACCAGTAGGAGCGCAAGGGGACACTCCGTCCTGTGCACTTAAGTCAAGTCAGTAAGTCAAGTCAGTAATGTATATGGGAGTAAACCAAATTGAATGATACGTCATAGGATCTTTCATTTAAAAACATGCATTTTTAGTTGCTATGAGAGTGAGAGCAATGCAGTAACCTAAATCTGTAATTCTACAAATGCCATTGTATTAATGTAGATTTAACAAATTATCAATATCTAATCGTATCTTCAAATATGATTTTGGAGAGTCTACTAGATGTTCAAACTTTCTATACTCTTTGAATGTGTTTATGTTTGTGACAACACAGTCTGGAAAGATCCTTGTAGAAGTTATTGAACCATCTAGTAAGACCGTTCAAGAACCAAATATGCACAAGCTCGAAAATTACCTTCTTTGTGTTACCGATTTCTTTCTTTTCATTTGCTTGAGAATTTGTCAAATTTATGCATCAATTAGCTTGTGGCTGTGGCTTCATATACCGATTGCTTTAAACAAATTTGACAGCGTTTTGATCTTCAGGAGTAGTTTATGTCATGAATGATTGAAATCTTGATAGGAAAACATTGAAATTGGGTTTCTACAAGATCGTCTCCTAATCCCACGTAACGATAAGAAACTGGAGGTGAAGACTAGCCACAGTACTGGACAGATTAGAAACCGGACGGTAGAGCGCTGTAACTTTTTGTGGGCGGAAATTAATTCAGGTTTCTCGATCGCCAACATAAGCAATTGGCGTTTAGCTTGGGACGGCTCTAGGCAAATACGAGAAAAAAGACCTCCTATGTCATGATGAAGAAAGAATGAAGTATCCACTTTCCATCTCATCATCAGTATCATCACCATCCATACCAGGTTTCTTGGGGATTCTTGAAGGTACATGGGATCAGATGAGGTAGGGATACATGGGGGGGGGGGGGAGATTAGAAAGAAAGTACATTTCAACGAGAGGTCAATCCAACTACCCATGAACTGATAATGTTGTCCTAGATTGATGGCTTCCACTAGTACCAATATTTTTGAGCACCTTTCTTTTCTTGTGGCAGAAACACTGGCAAACACCTTTACCTCAGTTGTAATACCCATTGGATGTCAAACAAATCAATTCATCGGATAACTTTCATATTGGTTGACGCCTGTAATAACCATAAGATGTCCAGTGTGTATACATGGATGTTTTTGAAAAGTTGAATGTAGTACAATATACTCAAACGAGAATTCCAATTTACTCTTCTCATATTTTTGATCTCGATGCATATGTACTTTCAGACATACGAAATCTTGCAGATGAAACATGAAAGATGAAAAGTGAATGGTATTGTATGATTCAGGCGAGGGAATATCAATTCGAGTCTCGCCTCTAGAGACAATTATTTTAAAACATATTTCATGGAATGTCCATCAACCTCTCAACCTTTTAATAATTTTCAATTCTAAAAACATTTTCCTTATGGCACTGTCCTCTAAATCTTTCATTTCATGTTTTATCATGATGCTATCATGTCTTCATGGAAAAGTACAAATTATAAAAATCTCTTGATTCTTCTGCACTTTTTATTCCAAAGTGCCCTGGTCACATTCGACACAATATTGCTCGCTCTGGATGCCGAATTTCCTTTCAAAGTGACCAAAAGCGACTTTACGGTCAAAGTTATGGAGTTCACTGGTTCAATATAACGACTCAATAATTGAAAGTTGATGAACACGGTTGGTATTTATTGTGACGTCATCATCTCTGCGATGATGTCATTGTGAAATTCCTGCCCTGGACAAATGTCAACAGACAAACTGTATGTATGTTATAGTCAATCAGGAATTGCCTTTTTTAAAAACAATTTTCGTTCAGGTCCTTTCCTCTATTAAGAATGTAACCAAGGTAAATGATATATTATATTCCTGGTAAATAATGTTCTTTTTACTCTTTCCTCACGATCTCTATTTACACATTAATTAAATTTCGTTCTAGTTTTCTCAATTAATTTCCTCCTTAACTGTATTTCACGTTTATTTGATGTACTTCTTTCTTCATGGCCATGCGCATTCTTGCAAACATCCTCTTGTTGCCTTTTTGTTTTTACCATAATTGAATGTGTTAACCTTCTTTTACTTGTCTTAAAATCAGTGGAGTCTCTTTGCTTCGGACTTTATGTATGCATGGGCGGCTGAATCCTTATCTTAAAATTTCATTTGTTTCAGTTAGTTCCCATTTTGAGTAGCCACGCTGTTTTTGATGTCCGGTGCTCTTTAAAGGTCAGGATGCCGTTAAAATGCTTTCTGGATAGAACCTTTTAAAAGTCCTTTCAGGAGGAATAGGATACGGATACATTATTACGTCACAGATTGGCGGATAGCATGCAGGCTTTCTAGTTTTATTTCATTTTAGGGTTATTCGGAAGGGACAAAATTCGCCTTATTTACTACGACGATGGTGATACCGTTTGTTGAAAGCAAGAATGGCGACAAATGGAGTAAAAGCAATAGAGGCAATGCCTTTCTAGCTCTTCGCAGAAAGTGAATTCTTGTTAATCTCGCGCTCCTTTGGTTAACTGGGTTCATATCTTCGCGTGATTTAGAGTGTTCAGAAAATTCAAGAAATCATATACCTTGCTTTTCGAGGTTTTGAGAAAAGAAGGTGAGTATAGGACAGACCAGGTTTACTGCTTGAGGTGAAAAATAGGTTTTGAGCTTTCTCGTTTTTGTACATGTGGAAATAGATACATGTGGTAGTGTCACATGAACAGAATTGCTCTTTAATGTATGGATGTAACCGTATTCATAATTCAGATGCGATTATGCTATCTTAATTCCCATTTCATAAACTATTTATAAAGTTAAGTAGAAAAGACAAAATGTTCTTTGTTCAGAAATATATTGGATAGCATGAGACGGATTGAAGACCTTTTTTATACCCAATTATGTTAATTGAAAGAAGAAAATAAATCCCTTATATGCATTGATATGCGTGTAAAATGTATAGCTTATGCAGTGGTACTAATATAGTTTTACAATATCAACAAGAGTGACCTAACTTATTCCCGAAAAGCTAAAATGCCTATGTTATACGTGACGTAATCTATGACATCACGTGTGTAACTATTTATATGCACGGTCATGTTTTGAGAGGTAAAGAGGTCAATACGAGTCAAGCACGTAAACAAGAGGCTTTTACGTGATCGTTTTTATGTTTCTTTTCATTCCCTGTTAAAGTTAGTGTATACAAGTCATATAAATGTAGCCTGAGAGAAGGTAACATTAGCAAAATAAACAACGTCGTTATTTGCACGTGGGACTACATTTTTTTTTAAACTTGGACTACTTGATAGTGAAGAAAGCTATGACATTGTAATTCATAAATGATATTCTACACTGGCGCAGTTGTGAGTCGGTCAAAGGAGGTGCATACCATATTATTCATTGTATGCTTGATCTTATGTTTGATCTCATTTTTATTTTTATTATTATATATGAATTATTTTATTGAATAAAGAACAAATTTAAAATGTGTGTGTTTATTATAAGTTTGGTGGATACAATAGACAAAAATGATTTTTCGATTCTGCATGACTAGAACGTGGACTGCCCTTTTGAGGCAATGTGACGTCACTGCCATGCCTCAAAAGGACGTCACGTTGCCTTAAAAGGGCAGTCCACGTTCTCGTCGTGCAGAATCTAGAAGTCCCTAATGGCGCGCTTAGAAACAACCGCATTAAGTACCTAATAATCGTTGTTTATTATTAATATTATTAATGATGGCTTAGAGAATAATAGGTTCAGTGTTTGCTTTTTAGTTTTTTACATGCCTTCTTCCTTCATATTTCATAATTAATTTCTTAATTGCATTGTATTTTACGTAGGTATCTCTGAACTCAGACACTGACTTTCAGTTTCCGATATCTCAAAAGTTTGCCTAGACCTATACATGTACGTGTAACTTGTGCGATTTCATCACAGATATTATTTCTTTCAAATAACTACTTCTTGGGCTTTTGTTCCTCAAGCCCTTTTGCTCTTATTCGCTCATTTTGTTATATTGCCTGTGATTGTTAATCTTGTGTTGTGTGATCTTGTAACACTTCTGTTAACCAAGTACATGTTAACTACCTCACAAGAACCCGATTAAAACTACCTCTCATGTCGTTTCGGCCTCCTTTGTACACCCCGTATCTGCTAGAGGGTTATGAACCGATTTATCACCATCTTAATGCGTTCCATGTTTATTCCCCCTCAAGTTCTTTCCCTGTTTTTGTCTCTTGTTCCATTAATTCTATCCCCTGTTTCGTTTTCATTGATTTAAAGGTTCTGTATCCCTTTTGCGAAAACAAAAATAAAATGAAATGTAGTGAAATAGGTATACATCAGCATCATACCCAGTCTATTAAGAGCAACGTTAACTAATTGCTGAACGGTGTGAGTTCATAACATTCTTCTGACGTCATCGGGAATAATTCAGTTTAAAATATAGTGCTCCATGCACACGGCCATGTATTGGCGTAGTACTGCGTCAGCGTCCGGCACCATCTTTGATGACATCGTCCTTTCAGGTTTTACTTTTGTTTACGACGACATTCTCACATAGTGCGTCAAAGAACGCACCAGTCACCGACGCAGTGCTACGTCAATAAAATGCGTTTCGTGTGCAAAAGGCATAACGGACATGACGTTTTGATGTAATTGCGTCGAAAGCAAGTATCTAAGTGTTGTACTCTGCGAGCAGAATTTAAGTAGTTTTTCCTTCTTCTACTTCTTCATAACTAAGTATTATCTTGTATATCTTAATTTTGGAAAAGGTTCACATCCCCTTTAATGTAAGAGAGATGGTATGGACGGACTATAAATCGAGAAACTGTAAGAGGCACCTCTAAAGAGAAACGCAAGCTAATACGAGTACCCCTTGGTGAACTACAAAGTCAGTAATAGCGATGAGTAAGAAATTATCGTGAAAGAATCAGAAACAATATCTTCGTTAACTCTCTAATCTTAGACAGCCTGAACTTGACGTCGACTATCTATCGTCGTAATGAGAACCCAGCTCTTGAAACGCTTCCTTGAGATTGGATGGTCAGATAATCCAACAAAATGGCCGATTTTCTGATGGTCACAGACCGCTAAGGTGATGAACTTAAACGCAATTAGTCAGTTGTAATGGTCATATTCTTCTTCCTACTCTTAAATTGGATATCAATTTATATGATTTGAATGTTTTTTTTTTATGGCTGACCAACTTGGGGAATTTCATTTTAATCATTAGCCAAATAACAATCGCGCTTTCTCACTCTCTCTCATCCTTACTCTTTGTCTTTCCTCTCTCCCCCTCTCTCTCTCTCTCTCTCTCTCTTACTCTTCATTCCCCCCCCCGTCTCTTTCTCTCTGACGGACTAGTTTTTTGGCTCGTGATGTTACATGTATCTTTCCATTTAATTCTTCTAAATCCATATATCTTTCGGCGACGTTAATTATTGTTATCTTCTTATTCTCAATCAATTGTCTTTCCTTACGCCATCCGTTTGTCATCGCTCGAATCTTTTTGTAAAAAGGGGAGATTAGGCCTTGGATTTCCAAGAAAACAGTTTTGTGTAGTTTGCATTTATTTTAGGCTGGGAAGTAGTCGATTTCTTGTCAAAGCGTTTTCTTGTGAAAGGCAATTTCTTGTATAAAGCGCTTGTACAGACTAACAGAATATTAGCGAAATGTCTCTCACATGAATTCATGTAAGAGACATTTTGCTCATATTCTATAAATATGTACAAGTGCTTCATAGAATTTGTCATCTGTGTTTACATTATGCGATATAAACCCCTGAAGTTGCACGCTCATATTCGTAATACATGTATAACATTAAAAATGCTAGATGTCAAATGTAACTCGCTCAGGAGTACAGAAACAAACTGATGGCAGCCACTAAATTTTGTTGTCAAATGCTGAAATGATCCTTTTTTGTGTTGTGTGTTTGGGTAACAAAATGATGAAATTTACATTTCAGTGTAGTGCGTCAACAGGCCTATGTAGATTGTACTTTCAATGATCTCTATATATTTGCTGTAAATATTTTTAATTTTCCTAAGAATATACATAATCATGGTAAAAAGATACTCTGTTATTCGTTGGAACATCTTTTATTTATTTCATTTCAGGGTGTATTCGTCAGACCGCAAACCTGCATGTACATATCTATCAAACTATTCTTTATAATTATATCAATACAATTTTGTACATCAATTGCTTGTATCTTTTTTTTTAAAGGCAAGAGTGAAGTGAAATTCATGTAGACAATAGAGAGCATGCTGTAGCATCTGTAACTCTGAACTTGATATTTGAGTCACCTCACCCCAGTATAGGTGACCGTTTCGATAATTTTTCCTTACAACATCGTCATGTTTCCTTGGCAACGGGCAATCGATTACGTAATTGATACAAACAAGTGCCCAGCCAGCCATCGAGGCGTTAGGGATATAACTTTACGGTCAAATGTTATTAGACACAAGCATGGAGGAGTTAGACAGGGGGTTTTGATTTCAGAGACAGTGATGGAACAATCTAGCATCCTCCTCTCCATCGTAGAAAAAAATATTTTTGTGAAGAATATTATTATTTTGATGACCATAAAGTACTTTTGGACATTTCCAAATGAAATCAAAATTGTGATTTGAGAAGTGTGTGAAATGTCATCATAAAATTTTCTAGAGGCCCTTTGAACAAACCTCTTTTATCGGGGGAGGAGGTTTGTTGTTTTTTGTATATTTATCATTGCTCTCTCTCCCTCTCATTCTATGTCCATCTTTTTTTCCAATTCTCTATCTGTATAGTATATATAGACATAGTTGATTAGGGACAATGAAATGCCTAAAAAATTTGCGATTCAACTTTTTATAAATTGTTGCGATACAAACATTTCATTTGCTTTCCATTAGTGTTTATTAAAAAAGGAAAGATACAACAGTTTCGTTAAATTTTTTAGGATAATGTGATGTATGCTGCTAAGGAAAAAATTGAAATTGTCAATTTTCATTATAGTCACGCAGTAACTATCCGCACGATTATATACTGGGTTAACCGAGTTCATCTACGGGCTCCTAAAAATCAGGGAAATTTAAAATGCAGATGTACGCTCCCGCGGTTAACGAAACGCCCTTTAAAAGATTGTTATCCTTTCTCGGTATCCGTAGGGCTTTCATTCATCACTGAGTTCTACATGCCTGCTTTCATAAACACGGGATATCTGTCACCATCATCATGGCTACCATTAATGGGGATAGATCGATTGTTATCTCATTAATTCCGATGAAGAGGAAGATGAACTTCACTGTCTGCAAGACGTTTTCCTCTACCCTGCCTCCGTCCCAAATAAAAAATAAAAAATATCTCAATTTGTAAGGCTAGGGTTTAAGGAACAGCTGTTTTTTTGTAGTTCAGATTATTATCATGTAGAAAATAATTATATGCAGTTGATCATCGGGACTGTTGTGGAGCTAGAAAAATCGTCCATCACGTTTAACGAATACCACGTAGGTTATAACGTATACTCCAATATACAAATTATTTTTAAATGAGCAATACAGTTCCTATTCTCGAATGAAATATACACATTTCAGACATTTTTGTTTCTATTACAAACAAATTTACTATAGGGGAGAGAGTGAATTAATTTCACTCATAATTAACTTTCTCTATATCTTCTCTTAGGTCTATTTTATAGAACACCCATCCTTTTTGCTAGTGCACCGCCATGTAATTCCCTTATCATATCACACTCTCTGTATCTATAATGTTTCTGGTACTCGCTTCTTGGTGATTGATTATTCTCTATCCGTCATTCCGTCTTTTTGTGAATACTGTTACCATGATTTGTTTCTACCTCTTCATACTGCTTTCTAAAGCTGCTCCTTTCATTCCCATTGTATTCCTTTAGCTTTCACGCCCTCTACCCAAGGTCAACATTCGATTTCGGGACTTTCGATCTAAAAAAAACACCTTCCTCTTGCTTTAAATAAAAAACAATCTAAAAGGAATTTTGAAACTTTGTTTCGTTCGATCTATCAATGCGATTAAGGAAGTAAAAACAGAAATATTATGATGTTGAGGAATTTGTCAATTCATAGTTTCACGGGTAATTTTCAAAATACCAAATTCCTTATTAATGTTTAATATTGTGGAATTTAAAAAAAAATGTTTTATTCAAGTGCCATATCTAACACATTTTAAAAGGTACGTGTTTCATATTCTTTTTTGTTCATTCTATGCAAAGATGCCCTTCATTATTTCTTAAAGCATTTTGCCTTCTCCTGGCTGATCTAGGCTAAAGTTCAAGTATCTAGAATCTATGCAAGGGTAAAAGACTGAAAGGCCTGTAAGACGAGGGAGGGGAGTAGATTTGTCAAAATGCTGACCTGCGGATAAAAAAAGACTCATAAAAATAATCGAGAGCGAGCAAGCATGATACTCGAATCTTAATTTAAGGGTTAAAACAAAGAGTTTTAAGCCTTAGGCAAATCAAAGGAGTTTGGGTGGAATAAAAAGCAATTATGTTATGCTGGAGCTCCCAATTTCCGAACTTAGATTCGTATGTAATAAATACCAAGATCTAATGAAGCTGAAATAACGAATGTCCAATTTGGAGGTTGACTTTGCCCAGGTTACGAAATTATGAGAGGTCGCTTTTACCTGCAAGGTATTGTTTTGCTTGATTTCTTGGAAAAAGTGGAATAACATTGTCATAAAGGCATGGGATGAGGCTTGTTTGAGAAATGATGATGTCCCGTAGGAGAGATTGCTTTACAGAATTTTGTAGAGCATTGTGCCGAGAAGGTCAACTTTGGAGATGAAATCAAAACTAACTTTCACCTGTCTCAGAAGGATATAGATGTCGCCTTCGGTGGGGTATTACATAGAACAACATGAACTCCTCCGCATCATAACCAAGAGTCGACTCAGGTGTGACAGAGTCAGTTTTGATTTAGATTAATGGCATGAGGACTCACATTGAAGTATGGCCATGGGGGATGAGGATGCGTTGATGGGCACACGACATTAGGTAAGCCCAAGACGTGACTTGCAGGTAGGAAGGACCGCTAGGTTTGTTGCTACCTTGTAGAGCATCCGTCTCGTTATTGTTCCCGCCAAGGAAATTCATTCTTGATGCACTGACAAAGTGTTGAATATTGTCCTCAGAAACGAAATGCCAAAACCTAAAGGAATTGTTGCAAAGAATGGAAAGCCTGAGGTGAATGACTGAGATAAAACATTCCCAGTGTCACAAAGAAACACCTGTCATAACACCTATCTGATACCTCTATCCAATCCAAGACACTTTCATGTTGGAGGTAACCAAATTGACTGAGGGCGATCCTTCTCCCAGGTAAGGACTTTTCATTGGTTGGACACTCAATGGCATCTATACCTGACCAATCTGACCAATATTAATCATTCCCCTTTCTCCTTCCAAATATATCTTTTGCCTGGAGCAGAAAATGTGGTTAGGATTGTTTCGGAGCTTCACTTGAATTCATTGATGATCATCATTCTTAATTCAATGGCGGATCATGGCTCGGTGTCTTGTAGATCACTACTTGAACGGAATATGTAGGATTGCATAGGATGGTATTCAGTCATGGGTTAGTGTGGTCAGGTCACAGGTTTCAAAATCATACGAATCACAAATAGTCTTTCACCAATACATTGATGAATATATAATTATACCATCTACACGACATTATGTATAGATGGTGATTTAATCAGAGAAATGGTTAAAGGTTAGTTGCGAATTATCTTCATGCCTGTTACGCATGCAGTCCTTTACTTCAAAATTTATTTGTTCTATAAAGCAAACTTTGTGCGCCTTAAATACCTCTCTAAATCACTTCAATACAAAACATCTTCATGTAGGGATTACTTCGCTTCATGTTATCTAAAAATCAAAAGATCGTTATTCATTTCCCAAATTAATGACTATCTATGATCATCTTCTGGTCAATAATAATAATGATTTAGTTACATCCGATTTCAAAATACCTATTTTACGGTACATGTTGCAAATGCCTATGAAACTTGCTCATGCATTTAAAACAATCTTGATTAGGTGCTCCTGAAGGAGAAAAAGTGTTACCTGGAAAACACAAGATACCAGTATAACGCTTATAATTATAGGAAGCTCGCCCCAAATCAACATGTCCTTAAACTGTCATTTTGAACCAGCAGGTATACTATATTTTCCGTAAGGCCGTTAATTAATTGTTGATGGCTAAACACACCGGTAGTCTTATCGTGTTATCACGCTTCTTCATAATGATGATGCAAGAGAACGTTCACGTTTTTCGACATTTTGTAAATGTTAAATACAGTATGGGGCTAATGACATAATTATACATGTACTAATGAGGAACGCGTTGGTATATGGTTCATTTTAAGAGCTAAAAGATTTGTAAAAGTACAACTAACATAATTGCAGCTGAAACTAGAGTTGCACGTGCCCCCAAATTGTATGTGAATACTATGCTACATTCATTTGTATCGAAGGAGAGGTGGCAGTGGTGGTGAGGGGGTAATTATAAATGGTTTAACTTATTTTGATGTTTTATGAATGATACGGTCCAATCTAGACTTCCCTTGTGTTGTTAAGCCTCTAGTAATATCTTTTATACCCATAGAGCCTTGAGCATTTAATTAGAATGTATAATGGCGCTATATATATCTTATGTATTATTATTATTATCATGACATTACTTCCTATAATAGATACAGTGTATCGATATTGCACCCTATCACTAAATCTATCACTTCCCTTCATCCCATTCCCCACCAAAATCATCTCTTAACATTTTCCACTCACGATGTATAAAAACAAACGACTTTAAACCTGCTTGCATGGCCAAAATTATGACTCTTAATTTGGCGAGCGCCGATCACAAACCCCATGATATACGTAAATCGTGGTTTGGGGCTATGTAATATGTCTATGCAAACTGGAGTGTATGTTATCATAACAATGACTTCAGACCATGGTAATTGCCACCAGCAGCTAGATTCTACTTTATTTTTCAATACCTTCTTTTCTTTTCTCCCCCTTCTGACCTGAGAGGGATGTTTTGAGGAGAAGAGTAAACCTACTTTAGCCGTATCATCTTCCCTTTTCATTATGGCCTTAATTCTATTCCCCATTTCCCACAACGCCCTGTAGTTACAATAATGAGCACATGAAGATTGCACGAGTGTGACATAACACGACTGGTAACACAAATCTACACTCCCACGCTTTCTCCCAACGAAAACTAAAACAACAACAACTCAACTAAAAAATGAAAGAAAATGAAAAGAATTCATAATACATCCATTTTCATGTTGTCCTAACTTCCAACAAAGCCTTGTGGTTGCAATAATGAGCAGGTATAGATTGCACGAGAGCAACGTAAAACGACTGGGAACAAGAGTCCAAGCTCTCGTGCTTTAACAAATGTGAAAGAAAATGCAACATGATAAGCATTGGAACTATTTTCCTTGGGTTCTCATCGTACCTTCTTATGAGTATGAGTGTCGCCTCTTCTGTTTTTCTTTGCTGACACATTTAACCGTCTCGTCGGGACTATTATGAGCATTGAAAAGTATTATACAATTAAAGGTTGACGTGAAATTGTAATTTAAATTACTCATTCAGTGTTTTAAAAATAATCGTACTAACTTAAAGAAAGGTATTGATACTAAAAACCTAGTTTGAAGTCATTGAACTCTCAGCCACAAATTAACAGCGCTCTAAAATTTAGCGCCCTCAATAAAAAGGGAGTCGATATGGGCTTTCTAGTTGCATGTTTATCGGGCTTTCTGAATCACTTGCGCTGTTAAATGACACTACTCTCTCTTTCCCCTTGTTTTATTTAGATAACAATTTATTGATATTGCACGGCATATCCTTCTATAAAATATGGAGGAACTTGTTGAGAGATGCTGAAGTACTTAATTAGCCTTTCCTGAGACATCCAAAATGCCAAGCGGGATTATCATGATCAGGCGCGTACGCAGAGGGGGGGGGGGGG
>BEXV01000244.1:203901-219986 GCA_003118195.1 Hemicentrotus pulcherrimus | reverse complement strand
CATGTATTAGTCAAAACATATTCTTTCACATGATTGGTAATGAGAGCTTCCATTTCATTTTTTGAAATTGGGGCGTTTCCAATACTGGTCTTTACCTTTAAACATATAATAATAGCATGTACTGTTCATTCATTAATTAACATTTGCTACTCTCCACCCAGATGTTAAATGGGTACCTGGTAAGATGCGAACCTTAATATAATTTGCTCAGCATTGTGAGCGTCTGTAAAATGGCACCTGGTTGGAATGCTCCCTAGGGAGTGGAGAATGTGCACAAAACACGTGCTGGCAAGCCTCAATCCGATGACCGGTCAGCAATTATATCTGTTAAGCGCTTTAATAGAGACACCGTCGATGTATTACGCGCTATATAAACGAGGAATATCATTGAATCTGTAGCTTTCAGGTGAGTCGTTTTGCAGTCTACAAACGTCTAAGAGAGGATGTGTTAGCTGGCCAAGTCTTCGTGAAAATTTGGAAATCTCAGCCTATTTTGACTTTTGTTTAATAGAGTGAATCCAGATCAATCAAGCAGTCGGAGTGGGTTCTGTTACGAAGCTAGTCCAGTTTCTTTCTGATGTTGAATGAGAATACATTTCTAGGTTAATTCAACATGCGAGGAAGATAAGTTCAGAAACTTGAACTTTTGGGGACGGCGAATTTCAACTCTGAATTCGAGCTGCTGTGTCGACATGAAGCTTTCACCAATCTGAATCTAACGTTAACTATTGGTCATGCTAATGTATTGTGAAATAAACATAAAGTCTTAAAGTTGTTACGAAAGGCTGATGATGTATTTCTTGTGCATTGTGAGGATTTGAAATCATCAAATCAACAACAAACTGGGTCTTCCATTCTTGCAGAGAAAAACACTTCACACAATTATGGATATATAATAATAACGATTACATTTGTATAGAGCTTGATAATTATATGGGATTCCATAAATAACATGCCATTATGATGTCTTCTAATTATTTACAATATTACAATGTAAATGGAACATGGAGGTATTTCAGGAGGATTCCTTCCCATGTTTCCCATGTATAAGAAAGCCTGCTCATTCTGTTACCCTTCTCAGAACCCAACCTATTCAAACCCAGACAAACTATTCCACTTATACCAAATCCGCCGATCCATATCCACTGGTATCCATTAGTCGGCCAAAATTAAAAGGAAACGCTTTTACCCTCTCCCTATATCCCATGCGCTCTGTCCCTCCATAGACCTCGATTCAGTCGGATTCAGTCAACTGAACGCGCATGCGCATGAACATAATAATGACAGAAGAAAATGGCTTCACGGAACACTGAAAATCGATGTGGGAATCCCTGGGGCGATCAGGGGGATAACTTTTACTCCACTTCACATGACTCTGATCGGAACATGAATAAGAGGTTACTAGAAGACAACCAGTCAAATACCTGGGCTTGCTGTTATACATGTATTCTAGTATCTTACCGATAGCTTTACCGGCTTATTGACGAGTTACACCCCGTTTATACACCCCTCTTCATTCTTATTCGGACCCCCATCTTTCTTTCCAGATATAAACGAGGAATTGTATACATCAACGTTTTCAACGGTGTGCTGTTCGATTGCTCGTGGAGCGATAACACATCATTTTTTTAAATTTTTTTTTTGAAGGATGCATTTGAATTTAGATGTTCGATAATAAGTCTTACAAGACCGATTCATATTTAGCATACATTAAAAAGCAGTGCCAGATTTGGTGTATAAAGCACGGAATCATCGATCTTATTTTACGTACACTAATGAATCCCTACCCCTACCCCCCTGCTACATTCGTTCTAACTTTTTAAAAAGTACCTCCTTATGTCCTTTTATATTGGTATCTCTCTCTTTCCATATTTTGTTAGTCGCTTTTGTCTTCCTTCTATAATCACAATTTCAAATAATTACGGTGAACATAATTATCGGAATATATCATATCACAATCATGATGTCCGTAATTATGAAAAAAGGTTTTACCAATTCATCGGGGAAATCGTTGAAAGAAGTCATAATTTATGCAGCTCTGGCTGATAACATTAATTCGAAACTTTTTGAAATGCTACATCCTCTCCTGCTGCATAATCTCTAAAGGTTTTCACCAATACATAATGTTGCAAAGATCAAAGCAATGCCGAGCAATGCCGATGTGATCTGATCTGATATTCTCTCTCTCATGTTTATCCACTCCCAGTCCGTTTGGAGCTATTCGCTCAATTAAGAGTGCATGCGGGAAGACAGTCGTAAACGGTCATGGTTAATAACTTGGTCCAGTTTTGAGATCAGTCTTTATTTATCTGTTTTTCGTGTCTCCTCTGTTTCTGCCCTATCCATGTCTCTCGCTCTCTCTCCCTCTGATTAGTATAGCTTCCTATCTCCCATCTCTCTGTATAATTGTAATAGTTCACCTCTGTTGTGTTCCCTTCCGTATGTTTGTCTGTTTGTCTGTCTGTCTGTCTGTCTGTCGTTGTATCCGCTCTGGAAAGTATTTATTATGTTCCTCTGTCTCTGACTCTTAGTCTCTTCTTCCCTTTCTCCCATCTTCCCTTTCTCCCATCTTCTCCTTCTCTCATCTTCTCTCTCTCTCCCTCTCTCTCTCCAGACATGCTACAACTTTCGTTCGCGGAGTTGGAGAGTCAAATTAGCCCTCGTCTGATCTCTGCAAACTGTTGAGCTCTTCAATTTTATTTGTCATCTTGGCATACTCAAAAAGGACATTGCGAGCGAAGGAAGAAAAAAATTTGGGAGAGGGGAAGAAATCGAGCTAAATTAGCCGTTTACCAGTCAAACCGTACAACGTGCTGGTGGCGAGAATTTAGGCGCGAAACGGCGACAGATTCTGCCTACCGCAAACCACTGCTATCGGCACGATCCGATCGATTAATAACAACGCCAAATCTCTTTATTCCAGAAATCTGATCACCACTCTACATCTTCAATTCATTTGCAGAAAATGTCCTTCTTTTCCCCCTCTTAAGCTATTCCTTTAATCTTTCGTATAGCTCTAAGTTTCTTAACAGATCCTACTTCCCGTCCTCTTTCATAATCATTCTGTCTGTGTCCTCTCCGTCTCAAACTCAAACTTATTCTGCACGCTTAAAATTTCTTCTTCGCTATTCATCGTCTTATCTTTTTAACGTCCAGCACCCATATATAGAAATTATATACTAGTACCTCGATCCTAATTATATCCACAATATACTCCTCCCCGTTACAAGCTATGCTTACCGGGATTCTTAAATTATATTTATGTTTCTACTTATAAATTGAACTGAAGAAAAAAATGTTCTTTTGCACTATCCTTTTCTGCAACGTGTACTTTTGAAAAATTTGTATTATCTATCTTTTTTCGTCCCCTTCCTCACCTTCCTCATTATTTTTTTATCGATATTCTTTATTCTTTTTCTGTTTCTACATCCCTCCCTTATCAATACTAAATGTCACCCCTCACACCTTTCCTTTCATCTTGTACCCCCCTCTCTCCCTCTCTCTCTCTCTCTCTCTCTCTCTGACTCATCCCACACTGTCATCCAGCCAGAAAATCTGATTTAAGATTGATACCAAGTGAAGGAATTTAGCGTTCTCAATTTCCTTGCGCTATTTATTGACATAAGGCAGAATGAAGTGATATGCAATACTGCTTCGCTCCAAATGCTCCTCTTTATTGGTGCGAAATGGAAGTTTGCACGACTAGCACTAGAGAAGCCAATCCGATAGAATCAGGCTACATGAAGATGATGTTTCCTAATGTGGGCGCCAGTAACACCCCACCCCCAATCCTCGCTCTCTCTCTCTCTCTCTCTCCCTCTTTTTTCTTTTTTTCTGCTCCTCTCCTTTTGTCTCTCATCCTTATACTCACTCTCACCCTGTCGTCATCATCTTTGTCTCTTCTTCTTCCCTTTTTTCTCTCTTTCTCTTTCCTCTCATGTGTTTATCTCCCTCTCTCTCTCTCTCTCTCTCTATCTACCACAACATTCTGTTTATTTATGTTCTTTGTTTTTTTTTTCTCGAATGATGTCATTATTGTCATAAGTCTATTAAAGTAATTAGAAGAACTTACTCTACACCATTCCCAGTTTTCTACTTTATTCATAGCTTTATACTAAGCATACATGTAGCTTTATGCATAGCATTGCTTTACTTTATCCACACAAGAAGGGGAATTAATAAATGAGAAAGAACAGCATTTACTCATGTTGTTCAGAGTCCGAGTAAACTGCTCTCAACAGGTTGCAAGCCAAGAAAAACGTTTCGCTCGCTGCCATTTTCACATCAATAAACAGAGCAACCCGTTCCAGTCTCGTACGCATTGGTAGTACCCCGCCCGTTACCTGGTGATGCTGTCGCGCTGTCCTAGCTATTAGATACGTTTAAGACTCTTGGTGGAAGTGGCCTTGTTTGCTGTGCACGAGGGCAGCGCACTTTCCCTCTCAACTTTGATATTTAATCGCCGGAATTTCATCGTGTTTGCATTTTAAGTAACTGTCTAAAAAAGCGTGCATGATATTTGTACACTTACCTGCCCATCCCGTGGGAACGGTGGATTATGCATTAATGTCGTACAATGCAGGCCAGGTAGCTTCGCCAGACTGTCTAAATTCCCTTAAACGAATATGGGTCGAAATGATGTTTAGATTTATTCGGCGAAAGTCGATTTAATGCTATTACGAGATATTTGTTGTTTATCATGAGGACTATCTTTTCACATAAATTGTCAACGCAATGAAATCGATTACCCGTTGGGGAACGCACGGTCCTTGGCGGGTAGGTATTTTCGTATAAAGATGACTTGGTATCGCGTATTAACCCAAATGAATTCGACAACATCAGCATTATCATCACACTTGAACTATTTAGCTGCTGATAAGCAATCAAAAACACTTCAACTTGACGTCAATGAAATCCGATTACTAAATTCAACAAAATTTGTCAAATGGTCCTTGAAAATATTGGGGTGGATCCAGCATTTGTTGTTGTTGAAAGTGTCCTGTTAAAAAATCTCTGCCAAGAAAGATAAATTTGTATCTAGTGGCCTCTTTTATTTGTATATATGATAGATGGGAAGGAAACTAGAAAGGAAGATAGAAAGAAAGATAGAAAGGAAAATAGAAAGGAAAATAGAAAGGAAGATTAAAAGGAAGATAAAAAGGATGAAGGCATGCTTCAACGAGTGAAAGATGTATATAGGGTTCTTTGGTAGGCACATATTTTTGGTTGTTTTGAATACTAATTAGTAGTAATAATATTAATTGATAATGATTATAATAATTAAAATAATAATGATAATGATGATATTGATTATGGTAACAATAATAATAATAGATAAGCCAAATAATCATAATAAATAACAAAAAATAAATAATCGTTATTATAATGAATGATATTAATAACAAAATGATAATAATGACAATACATGAACGTATTCTTTGTAGTCAATGATGATCCTGCCTTATTCTTTGTTAATATTATATTCAAATGTCATCATATTCCATTAATGTTATTCTTTTTTGGTATCATAATCATAAATTATGTCATCTTCTATATTTCTGTTTTGATGGTTTATTTGAAGTTCTCCATTTCATTTCCCTTCATTGTTGAATGAGTATTTTTGTTTATTTCACTATCATTTTTTTTTATTATTATCTATTGGATTATTAAATTATCAACTGAGAGCCAGTAAGGCATACAATGATCATTTCCCCCATCGAATAAACCATAGACTATGTGCATCATAAAATAGGGCTATATTTTTAAAGAAAATATTGCTATCATAAAATGTATATTGCAGACATTGCATACATTGAGATTGGAAATGAATCTGTCGAAAATGTTTGACATGGTGAAACAACCATACAATGCGATATTTCACCGTAGAACCTCCTGGAAGTTTACTCTGCTGTTTTAAAGACGCCATAGAACATCACCATGGCAACGCAGTGTAGTTCTTATTTTAGTGCGCCAAGGGGAATTGAATACTTATAATTTCATGCATGATGGGATGTCGATCTCGTCTGCGTGCTAGCCAATGTTCAAGTTAACCCGATGGTCTCTTTCGAAGTAGATTAGACTATACGTCATGATTCTCTCGACCGCAACACATCCAGTGGTGGCGGTTTTGATGGCAAGCCGAGAAGGGGGGGGGGGGTCTACTTTATGTGATCTGGATGTATTATTCAATAGTATTAGCCAAGTATTAATTTCCATGTACGCATTGTGTACTTCGAAATTGTATGCATTGATATGAGTTATTTTCCATTATTGGATTTCCATTATGCTGATTCAGCATATATTTTTTACCCAAACTATTAATTATGTTTTTTCACCGTCATCGGTCGCATGAATAAGTTTTCAGACACCCAAACTCATACAAACAAACATAACCGTATTCAGCATTCTTTAATCACAGAAGCCACATCAGGCATACTTCGTTAGTTTATTTATTCACATTCAATTCAATGTCGGCATCATTTGAAATACGTGTTTTCGATGTTCATTTCTAACAATAATTCTTATTGTCATATCGTTATTCCCTTTACGAAAATAACAAAACTATCTCGTCGGCCAGCTGGCAGAAGGGCGTTAGCGCGCGAGCGACTCAAATACTACTTTTCTAATTATTCACATTTAAAAATTTGTTTTATGTTTAAACTGCTTTCCATCTGGAAAATTGGTTTAAAACTTAAAGGACTAAAAAAAAAGATGATAGTAGAACACGGCCACAATTTTTTTTCTTCTCAGAAAGAAGTCAGTTTTATAAAAGTTTGAGGCGATTTAGTGCTAACGCTTAATGCTTAATGTTTCATTTTGGACCTGAAATTCGAGCTAACGCCCTTCTGCCACCCAGGCTGAGGGTAATAATAAACGTTAAGGAAGCCGTACAATAATGATTACATATAAAATCGCTGTTCATTAACCGTTGTTGAGCTATCTATACAAGATATGAAGTTCGCGAACTATAAGATAATGAGGGCGAGAGGGCGTACGTCCAATATACACAGAAGGGCAGCTCCACAAAACGTGCTGCGTGTTAAATCCCTGCTATGCCGGGACATTTGCAGTATTTTGTTTTACAAAAGACGGATAATTGGGAAAGGCATTCATTTTGTTTTTAAACCATCTATTTTGAGCTTTAAATTCATATTTACTTTTATTTCACGTATACTTGAGAAACATGGAACCTACGACTGATTTATTTTTCAATAATCAGGACGGTTGTTAAATTTTTATTAAAGAGCACTCTCATATATCGAACCCACAACCTTACAATCTTAGATGGCTCTCTAAAATATCCACTGAGCCATCATATTTCCGAATAAGTCAATCGGACGATAGACATGAACGCTTTGTTTGCATATGACCATCATCAATTTCATCATCATCGTCATCATCATCAAACAATCGAAACATTATTTTCTATACAAAACAAAAACAGCAACTTCAAGGACGACAATAACCACATTATAAAAAGGAATAATATTTATGATATAGGACAGATTATGTGTGAGGAGAACTTGCCCAATGTTAGATTGACAATGAGAATCATGTGTGCATATTCCCGCACTGAGAAGGTCTCTCTTACGTGAAATACCATTGGGTCGTGTCTCTAATTAAATTTATGGTCACTTTTGGGAGCGGGAAAATGAAATTAAGTAAATGTGATGTCCCAGCTGCAAAATGGAGCAGAAAAGAAATACAGTTCATGTACTACTAAATCTGCCATCTATCGCCGGTTATGGGTGTGTTACCACGGATAAATTATATTCTTATATTCCCGTTATAATTGTTGAATTATGTAATCTACGTTGCATAAGGCATACATGAACAGATCGTATTAAACTCATTAGGTAAGCACAACGTCTCTAAGGGCTCATTCGCATAATAATGAAGGGGTAAACCATGTTTAAAAACAAACGTGTCCTATATGAATGGCAACAGCGGTTAACAGACGTCTCTACGCGTATTCACTAACCTCTGCGTTACAAAACACGAAAATGAGAAGCGTTTTACACTTACATCATGATGGCGGGAAAAAAAAAAGAAAAAGCAGCGGTTTACCACGTCAAATGTGAACGAGGCCTAATGGGCAACTAGTGCGCAATAAGCAATTGGTTTCGATCCATGCACAGACATTGCAAAATTGGGAATCGTTAGTTGCAGTGTGGACGAGCCTATTTCTGTTCCACCTTTTTTGGTTACGGGGAGAGGGATGCTATATATTCCCGACAGCCTCAGCTAAGATAACTTACAAAATGCTGTCGCCTCCCCGGCATATAGGCATTGATACTTCTAACTTATCCGCAAAGGCACTTTGTACTGTGTAGAAGTAAGGCTCAGGTGTGAGAGGTGTATGTTTTCCATTAATGTTGGCTACAGGTCCTTCTTCTAAACCATTATGGCCAACTTTATCTAAAAGAGCTATCCTAATCGTGTATTATCATTCTACATAGTATGTAATTGTACAAGCATACACGCAAATGAGTATATCTTATATTTTTTGAAGCGCCGCTGGAATGAATACAGTTTCACAAAGATTTGAAACGCTTTCGCACAGTCATAGTGCGAACACGTGAAAACACTGTGGTCCCTATGCTGTGGTCTCTGTGGCCATATGGAATCAAAGTGTATGTATCACAGCACGATTAAATCACAGTGTGGAAAATGCGAACATACTGTAATCACACTTTGCATTGTGTGACACACTGTGGTCACAAAATATAATGGTACCACAGTGTGTTCAAAATTCAATGTGAAGAAACCGTGTTCATACTATATCACACCACGAGACACATCGCAATCACAAATAATCACAGAGTGTAATAAATTGTGATAAGAACTCACAGTGTGGACAATGTTAGCACATGTGCGTTCACATTTTGACCAATTTTAACACGCTGTGGTGACAAATAATCATTAATTGTAATTAGGCACCTCTGTTTGACCATGCAAATGATTTATACATTCATAGTGTTAACTTTGCGGACAACTCTGCTCATGATAATTTCACATTGTGGAACACTGTGGAACACTGTGGAATACTGTGGAACACTGTGAAACACTATATTCTCAAAGATGGGGACAGAGTGATACTACACGTAGTTCAACTAACGGTCGTTTATTGTTTGCAAAGTGAAATCCTGTGATCCAAATTATGTCACGATTCTTACCAACTCGATGCCCATCCATTGATCAATACACCCCTAACCAATGTCACACCAGTGTGGACGTTCTTTCCTGATAATTACAGTCTTCAAATAAAAAGAGCGGTCTGTCATTTCACGGTCCACTTTGCCCTTAAAATCAGAGTCGGCAACTTCAATCTCACTCTATTCGTCCATTGTTGGGCCAATCAAAATGACCGCTTGACCTACATGGTCGGTCATTAGTCTTTTATCTCGTTCTGTTGTCCTTCTAAACCAGGTGGTTTATAAAATGAACCAAACTGCTTGGAGCTAATTAAACCAATTTGATATCAAATGATATTGCAGAATATTGATTTGAATTTTATGCAAATCTTTAGTAATGTGAGTTTAATCCATTCATAACTATTCTTCTACCATGAATCAAATGACTTGTGTAAAACCCGTAGTTAAAAAGGTATTGTTATCCTTATAAACGGCACAAGAACTGTCCGTGCAAATTATAGTATGATAATGAAACGCAAGTATCTCTGATGTGCAGTATTATGTATTATCTACTAGATCATATCAGATTGTTCTGTGGCCCAATACAAAATTATAAATACAATGATACCGTCCACAACCTGAATTGGTTAGATGGAGAGGGAGCATTTTCAAAGAAAATTCATTTCATTAAAATAGGCTTTGTGAGGAACATAATATCTGCTTCGTCCACTCAAATCCATATTACCGAATATGACTGCATTCCCGGAATAAACAAAGCAATATTAGCAATATGATTTCCTTCCCTATGCAACAAATCATATTTTAAAATCTCAGCATAGGGCAAGGGTATAACAAAAAGGATAATTTGGTCATCTTGATTCAATTATGAAGCTAGACTGTCCGATTTTGCTCGAGGATTAGCTGAAGATATTTAGCGGGAATCGCTAGCAAAACACGCCGATGGCGCCCAGGTGCTTGGTCGCAATGACACGGGCTCCGCAGGTAGGTTAGGTAAGGTGGAGTAGGGCTGTAGTTTAGAGGATAGATCAGAAGGGAACGAGGTTAAGAAAGATGGGGAGGGGGAATATGTGAGATGTGGGAAATTGTGAGTAAGGAAATGAGCACAGACAGAGTGCAACATAAAGAAAGGAGAGAGAGTGGAAGGAAAAATGTGTAGGAAAGTGAGACGGAGATGTGTAAAGAGAGAGAGAGAGAGAGAGAGAGAGAGACAAGAAGAGAAAGCAAGAGAGAGAAAATGTGAGATGTGGGAAATTGTGAGTAAGGAAATGAGCACAGACAGAGTGCAACATAAAGAAAGNAAATGTACTATCAAAAGTACCTTTTCTTTCTTCTTTTTTTTTACTTAGGTTATCAAATAAGAATAATTTTGTTTTGATTTAACAGAAATGTATGAAAATAAAAATAACTTGTACTCTGAAAATGCACGACACCATTGTTACGACTCCCATACGTTACACTTATAATTTCTCTCACGTATTGTCTGCTCGAAATAGACATTTGTTGAAATAGTCGTGACTAAAAAGAAATCACCTGCATATTCCCAATGAATATAAGCTTAATATGAAGTTATCGATGTAACGGCATATACAAATCAAATATAGTGCTTAAAAGATGGAGAGAAAAAAATTCAATTTGGTATAGCTCTGTTCAAAACATTTACATTATGCGAACACATCTCATGACAATTTGAAGCCTGGAGGTTTTTTTGTGATATTACACCAACTGGGACACGAGATGGATTGTAAAGAAGTCATAATCCTTTCCGTATCCCTTTTTCTTCCGCTTCATCAGCCGTTTGGCATCCCCGGTGGGGGCGGTGTAGTATTCGGGTGAAGAGAGGTCCTGGAGAGGTTAGGGTATCGCACCATGACAGATAGTGAGGGTTGCCATTTATAGGTATTCTTCATGTCATGCTGAAAGGGGTGGTTGAGAGTTTCAGGCCAGATGGTATATTTGGGATGGAATGATTTTCATCTTTAATATCCGAACAATTTCACAACGTTATCACCAACAAGAAGGTTTTAAACTGTTATCAGTGCGTGTTTATTGGTAGACTGACTGCATTGAAATACAGGCCACTTTGACTTTCGTACAGTGGGTGGCATAATAAACAAAGGGACCCATCAGATATTTAATCCCAGAAAGAGTACGTGTTCCTCACGAGCGCATTTCCCCTCTTAGGTGTTTTCTCACGTTAAAGGACCTTTCCATCTCGTAAAGGGGCACCTACCTGTTCCATCGAAACGGTACTTTCTAAGTTTGCCTACACCTACTAGGGTCGGTGTACAGTCAGTGGTAACAATGCCAGTAGTGACATCCTACATCATTGCTTGTTATAGACGTGTTTTCATTTCGCTTTCATCTTTCGTTATCCCAGATCAATTATAAATGAAACAATAAATTAAGCATAAATGGCCAACCAAGATCACTGCACTATATGTTGACGTTTCAATATTTCACCTCCTTAGAATTTTTCCCCTTCGCAAATTTGTTTTTCATTCTTTCTATACTTTGCTATTGTCCGGCTATATCCATTGTCTATTCTAGATCTCTTCTTGGTCTTTACATTTATCCTTGCTTTCAGTGCCAGTTTTCTCGTTTTTTTTTATATCAGTTTATTTATTTTTTAAATGACGAATACAATATCATACTATACGAAACAAACCATTTATGTAACGTCTAACGTGACTTTATCTACACAGCTTTACTATATTGCTCGTGTAGAAAGAAAGTACAATAACGCAGACAATAAGCATGAGTTATGATATGCCGGTAAACATGGTAAAGGAAGGGGTAGTCGCACTTCTTATCACGATGTAGTCGGTATATGATGATATCATATAGGCAGTCCGTATTTGCGGATATGATCATATAAAGTAGTCGGTATATGATCAATGATCGTGCATTTCAGAATGTTCAATGAATCACAACCTTCGAGCAAGATTCGTGTTCTTAATTATTGCGCGGGAAAATAATTATTCACCTGTCACACTTTTCCTGTCTCCCTGTCCTCCTCCCCTCTCTTTCTCTTTCTCTCTCTTTCTCTCTCTTTCTCCCCCTCTCTCTCTCTCTCTTTCTCCCTCTTTCTCTCTTTATTTTTTTTCTCTCTCTCTCTTTCTCTATCTCTGTCTGTCTCTCTCTCTTCCCCATTTTATATCTCTCTCCTATCTTCCTGTCTTTTATGTCTCATCTTTCTCTCTTTCGAACACACTCTCTCTCTCTATCTCTCTCTCCATCCCTCTCTCTCTTTATCCTTCTCTATTTCTATCACTCTGTCTCACTCTCCGTTCTATTTGCTCCCCCTGTTTTTCTATATCTTTTTTTGTTGTATAGGCATGTCGTTTACTTAGGTAAGTTGTCATTGATGATGGTTTAGAGGGTAGTACTTTGTCCCAATATTTAAAACTACAAAGATTGAGATTCGCTTTATAAAAAGAGTTTTTACAAGAAATTCGCAATCTGGGTTCGCTCAAATTAATGGCAAAGAAAGATCAAATGTCATCGTTTAGAAATAAATATCTGAATTAAAAGCAAGTTAATGATAATGTAAGTCTTATAACAACGCCACAATATCAACAACATTGTCCGGAACGCCGCACAGGCTGTGCCACCACCGGCTTGATAGAAACACCACCATTCCCTATGGTTGAGATGGTGTGTTTTAATCGACAAGTAAATACGAAGAGCAAAAGTGCAGAAGCCGCAAGCCTTAAGGATCACTATACCCAGTCAGACCTCTAAATCCTAGCAACACTCGAGCTTTATCCTTTCGTCATACCCCCATCATTATCCTCACCCAATTTGCTCACGACTTCAATAATGAAATTTTACGACTTCTTCCCGCTCTTCTCCATTGCTCATCCCGCCGGCAAATAATTGGCGCTAAAATATGGCTGTGAAATTTAGTGCTATCAATCACATATTTTTCTGTTGTTATCTGTAAAGTAAAACCTTAGAAGGGAGATAGAAAGGAGAGGGAATTAGATTGCAGGATAAGGTAAGAAGAGAGTTGGTTCGTGAGGAATTTTCGAGGGGAGATCAAGTGTGGGGGATAAATTACCCTCGGGCCATGCTCAAACGATCCTTTAAAATACAGACCCTTCTCTCGTCTTCTTTTAAGTCGGTGCGAGATTGGAGGGTAAAAGCATGCCATATGACCGTCTGGCGGCGCTACCCGAGATTTTTGTTCACGCTCTGCCTTTTCTTTTTTGAGGAGTGGGTGCGAAATAAATGTTGCTTTTCACGCCTGATTTGGTCACAACGAGCGAATGATGAGTGTTTATTCTGGTTCGGAAGTACTCTGGAGAGGAGGAAAGGAGGGATGGATGGCAGAAGGAGAGGGGAATTAGAGGAGGAAATCGTGGTGATATTTCTCTCGCTTTCTCTTCCTTGGTTTATGCTTTCCTCCGAGCTCTTGAACATCATCTGCAAACACTCGCTCTTCAAGGGCACAGCTAGATGATGGAGTGAGGAAGTTCCTTATTCCGAAAGAAATCAGTGAGCATTTTTATTGTAAATCCAAGGTTTTGTGAAAAGTGAAACGGGATAAATCTTATTAAACATTAATCTGAAACTGATACTTGTACAACACAATACTACCACCATCCATCACAAAAATGTTAGTCCTATCGTTTGAGCCTATCAATATCAGTTCAAATTATAAAACTCTAATTATAATGCTTCAGTACGACCATATTATATTATCTTTCAAATAAATTCAAACTAAACATTGTAAAGAATCATTCCTTTTACCTTTCAGAGCATCACCTGCTAAATGACAATTGATTTGATGAGGGCTCGTGTGAGCTTGGGTTTCAAAATGGTTCTTGTATGCACTAGCTAACATATAACAACTGTTATTTAATCCCGCTGATTCCAGGATTTTTTCTGACTTGCTTTCAATTACAGATCTTTAATTCACCTGGTGAAAGCCACAAATAATATGTTTTAAAAATTGAAATTTCTCCCAGGAAGCATCACAATTATGAAAAATATAACCGTTATCCTTCATACACACACAAACAAACGAACACACACACACACACACACACACCCACACTCGCACCAAAATACACACATGCACCCTCACACACACCCGCACTAACATACACACACCCACATGCTGACATGCACCCTCACACATACCCACACTAACATACACACACCCACATGCTGACATGCACCCTCACACACACTCATTTACTATGATTTACAACTCTCTGTAATTCAATAAAACTCTCAAATTCACCTATACTAAAGCGTGAAGGATTCATGATAAAAGTATAGTGGTGTGAAGAAAAAAAAGTTAACAAAATGAAAATCAGCAAATCTTCTTCCAGTTGAAATGGTCATTTATTCCACACTTCACCTAACGCTAACGTATTACCTACAAGTAGAGTATAGGTATTGATCATTTCGGTTTCACAGCATAAGATGAAACTCTTATCAGTTTGAAAATAAGTTTGAAGAGTGTTCCTTCTGTCGTCGTGCTTGAAAATCTGACAGTTCTAAACATTTCGTGAAGTGAAATGGTCTGCATCCAAAATAGTACTCCAAACATTATCATATGCATGTTAAAGGGGATATCAATTTGTTTTAACCTTGGACTAAATGTTTAGGGTATTGTAATTGTATTCAGAATGTACTGAGAATCTGACACATTCCAATGAGTGTACATCAATACGTTTTAGCGGCAAAGGAGAAAACTTACTCACTGTACCAACCATATTTGGACAGTTTCATATTCCCACTTGGCTTTGTTCAAACATATTTCATTTTAGGAAGAAGCATACGGGAAAATAGATTTTCTTCGATGAACCTTAAAAAAAATGACGATCTAAATCTAAACTTCAAAGAAGACCGCTTATTAACATCTCGAACACGTGTTGCTAAAAACATCTTTTACGATTTACTTCAAGAGTTGAAGCCCCTCCCAACGCATTAGACGGGTGAGGAATAAGCCTCTTATACACATCAGAGGCGTTCTCCCTTGGAACACTTTACAGAGAAGTCTCACGCAAAGAGACACTGCAAATTTGTTTGGTTTATAATGCATCCTTATACTGCAGTAGTGCGTAATTTCAGTGCGTGGCGCCTTTAAAATCTCTAGTAAATGCTTCACTGATGGAGCAGGATCCCTCATCGACCGAAGGCCCTTGATCGATAGAAGCTAGTAATACGATCACGGTTATCGAGTGGGAATTTCTTGCTGATTATCGAATCCATCCATATCGTGAGTCAGTTTAAGGGAGAACGGAGTAAAGGGAATGGAGTGAAATAAAATCCATCGGTCTTTAAGGTTCAGAACTTAACATCACGTGGTACATTTTGAATGAATGAATGGAAGGATTGGTGAAAGAAAAAGGGCTGTCGATAATTGGGATGGAGATGAAATGTATTAACGGTAGTGTATACCGCAAAACATACCAGGAAGAAAGAGGGATAACCGTTGCATTCATGACATCACGGTCCATTGGTAAATAACATACATGCACTGTTTATTATTTAGTCTCCACAAAGCATATAGAGGTTATTCAAACCTGTCGTGTGACACGAATTACCCGAAAAGAAGTATTTGTATATTTTTATAATATTCTCCCACTTATACAGTGTTACCGAAATAATTTTTACAAACATTTTAGATTTTTTTGAAACTTATGGCTTTCCGTAATCCAGGATAATAACAAAAAAAAAGTTTAGAATTCATTAATATTCGTGTGAGACAATAGACCAGCAATTAATGATACGCGTTGTCCTCTATTAAACCTGAGTAGGTGCTGAAATACTTAATGGTATAAACCCACTCTCGTATTCTGTCCCACATCATACACTAGAGCAGCGGCGTTTCAAAGTTGGGCATAGGGGTAGTGGGAGCCATGTACCCCCTTTCACAACCCAGTATCAAGTAAACGCTATGTACAAATAGAAGAT
>BEXV01000244.1:169047-195433 GCA_003118195.1 Hemicentrotus pulcherrimus | reverse complement strand
CCCTCCTCTTATGCTCTGCCCTATCTTCATAATTTCCGTCTTATATCTGATGTATCAACGTCATGCAATGTATGTGGTTTTGAATATCTTATTGACCTCAGTTTAAACGTGCGCCAAAGTGATTTACTATTCTTGTCTTCCATCCTCTAATTCTTCATCACTTCCATCTCATTTTGTTCTTTTCTTAGATTTCGATCTTATTACTGATGCTTCAGTGGCAAGTTTTAAAATGTGCACGTATGTCGGTAATATTCAACATGTTTTCAACGTGCTCCGAAATGGATAAATATCCTTTCAATAGTTGCAAATGGATGCAGAATAAAATGTTATTAACCGGCCTTGACTTTTGAAAAGGTCGTCCTTCAGAGGTTCTTAAAAGACCGATGCTTTATTCATTGACGGATCAACTTTTACTTGCGAGGATTATAGCGTGGTTTTTTTTAAACACCGACGCCTCCGAGTCTTCGTTCTTTCTCCGACTTCATTATCAATTTCTTGCTCCTTTTCCATCTTTCATTCTTCTTTCCTATACTCGTCTTCATTCACACGCTATATTTTTCTGCTCGTATTTGTACTATCCAAACGAAACAATAAAGTTTGTCATCATCCTGATTATCTTGCATCCGAGAAGCATGAAACCTAGCGTGTTGAAGACAGAGCGGATCCAGAATTGTTTTAAAGAGGGGCACATCATCAACAAAAATTATCATACCCCCCCCCCAAAAAAAAAAAAAAAAAAAAAAAAAAAAAAAAAAAAAAAAAATAAATAAATAGATAAATAAAAAAAAATGGAAAAATGAAAATAGTAACAATAGATAAATACAAGATAAAAGAGGGACTTGCTGGAGGTATGCCACGTGGGTTCGGAAGGGGCACGAAGTCCGGTTGTACCTCCTGCAAAAAACAGAATTACCCAATGTATAAGGGGCAGTCGCTTCCCACCCACCCATTGGGTCGAATGGTATCTATCAGAGGTCATTAACCTCGAAATTGTTTATGCGATGTAGTCTATTATTCCATTTTTCAATTTTGGTTTAGATGGGCTAATAAATTAATGCCACGAGACCTCAACAGAAAAATAAACTGGCGCACAAACCAGTTATGTATATACTTCTAACATAATAAAAATTATATCTAATTCTCCTGGTCCTATCGCCGTATTTTACTTTAAAATCGGAAATAGGAAAGTGATATATTTTGTCTTTCGTGGAAAAATGTTATTTTAAAGTGGACTCCGTGACTGGGTGTAATGATCTACTCGAATGACGTCACAATGCAGACACGATTGTTTTGCACATTTCTGATTCAAATAATCTAATATAGCAGAAATGGGAGACATAAAACTAAACTGAGATGATTGCTAAAAGGTCAATTCTAAGAATACACACGTCAAAATAATTAAAAGGTCTCTCCACCTTCATTCCACACTTTCTCCTTTTTTTTTTCTCTCTCTCTCACTCTCTTCATCCTTTTATCTCTCTTTCTCCTATCATTCCGATCCGCTAACGGGCTGTCCATTTTTCCTTGGCATATAGTGTTAGTACGATTGTATTCAAGCGTGAAAATGTCATCCACGTGTTTGGGAAGTGCACTATACCCGAATCTAGGCGCGCAAAATTTGTGTCAGGCCATCTTTTTATACAGCGCTCCCGGGCACACGGCCTTGTTTAAGGTCTGACAAAACCTAAAAGGTGTAAAAACATCCTACGCCTTTCCAAGAGTAGTCCATCTTTGCTAACCATCTCCCTTCTCCTCGTATATTCTTTCTTTCAATTATTTTATTGCGTGTTCGTATATCCGCCGATTTTACGTGCAACGCCTTGTGCCACATCACGGATGAAAATTGGCAATGCAAAAACATGCTTCGTATTTATCTTTCACAAGTCGACTTTTATTTGTAACTGTCGTTTTCTTGTTCCTTCCTTCTTCTTTTTTCCTTCAGCTTATCACGCAGATTTGTGTTTGGTGTGTGTGTGAGGACACTATTGGAGTTCCCTTTTGAATGACTCGAAACCGACCTCGCTTCAGAGGAACATTTAATGAATGCGAGGACGTCGAAGGTTTATCGGAAACCTCAATGGCAAGTCATATCCGAAAGTTATAAGACAGATTTTGGAGAGGAGAGTGGTAAGTCAATTTCTTCCTTCCTATAACATTTAGCTTCCTGAAATAGAAAGAGAGGCAGAGAGAGAGAGAGAGAGAGAATGAACATAGACACAAGGAGAGGGAGGGAGAATTTGAGAGAATAAGAAGAAGAAACGGAAAGTGAAAGAGAGAGAGAGAGAGAGAGAGAGAGAGAGGGGGGGAGGGGGTAATTAATGGAGGTTATTAAGGTTAAACGTTAAATTGCATGCCATTCAGGGACTATAACTGATGTCATACAAATTCGAGATGCCGGTAATCTAAATACAGGTATGTTGAGATTATTTCGTTATTAATAAAAGTAGCTGCAGTTATTTACTTATCAGTCGCTGGAAAAGAGGTTATCAAGATCTGAAAAAAAGTCATGTCGTAGAAAATTGAACATTTGATTTTATCAAGGCAAGTCAACATAGTCATTAATGCATAAACGATAGAACCAAACGTAAACATGTAAACGATAATATTGACAGGTATATTCGCTTGCTACCGTAAAGTCCATTACGTCAAATGTCGGAAAATGTCGGCAAATGTCGAGGCATGGAACAACATTATTTTGATATACTGGCAAATTAATAAAGCGGGAAGGACTCTTTCAGACAGAAAAAAAATCGAGGATGGGAGAAGAACATTAAAGACATAGATAGATTTCAGATAAGAAGATACATAAAGCTTAGAGACAAGAACATGGGGTAGAAAAGAGATGAGTTTACCTCATAATGCAAAATGCCGTTAGAGTTTGTTGGGTGACGACATGCTGACTCCATATTTGGCGCCAAAGGGATTTGAAGTCAAAAAGTCGAACGCGGCTCGTTGTCTGGGTTATAAGGCAAAGAGTAATTAGGCATTGTAACGGAGGATTTTTGATAAATATATGACGTACCATCATCAAGTAGTTGAATGCTATCTACTTTATTACCATCAAGGTCAGTTTGTAGAAAATACAGTGACTTCCGTCTTATGTTAATTTGGGAATTGGAAGTTTTAATTTTGTAAACGAGCGCAAGCGAAAATGATTTTCATTCTGATTATTCGTGATCTACATTTTAGAAGAAACCAATTTTGATTCATTCAAGATTGAAATAAGGTTTTTATTTAGGTCCTTTGAATCCCTAAAATGTTCATTTAAATGTAATCATCAAAAAATGGCTACTCGGTGTTATCGGGGTTCTTTTTTCCTTGGGCTTCATTCACTCAAAATGTTGCTGGCAAATTGATATGATACTATAAATAACAAGATAAAACCGATATATTGATTTATTAAACGAAATAGTGTTTATGCGACTCATATCACTGGATTAAAATAAGTTTCATTTGTATTTAGAGAAATACGATCAATGTCTTCTCGTTTATCTTCTCACCTGTCTGTCTATCTTAGTCCCTCTGGCTCTGTCTCTCTATATTTCTCTTTCCTCTTCTTTACTTTTTTGTTGTTCGTTTATGTCCGTGTGCGGATTTTAAATATTTTTTTAAAAAGTATACCATCATCAAAACTTTCAATGTTTTGATGAACTGAAGTGTTTTCTATTTACCAATGTTAGAATTATAGACCACTCATATTCAGAGAAATGACCCTCAACCAATATAACATATTCTTATCGTTTAAACATGTAAAGACATCGCATTGCATAATCTTTGATGTAGACGTACTATATTTAACATACATTGACATTCTGTATTGGCAGTCATTACTCGTATAAACTGTGCACCAATATGCAGCCCCTTAGGTCTACATTTTCTGCACCCCATTCGCTTTTCTGTCTCCTGTTAATACACTCATTCATACACACGCAGTTGTCTTGTCATAATTATTTGGCCAGTTAGCCGAATGTGTGCATTTGAAATAGGGCAGACGTGAGCTAGAATTAATTGGCGCCCAAATCATCAAACTTTCGCTTCAAGAGTTCAAAAGCGCGCCCTTTCTCCGACCATGCTTCATGACATTGCGTGAGTCGTCTGCTAATAAATACTTGACGACAAAATTGTGTTCCTTTCCCTGGCTCTTCTTCTTAGTTACCATCATATCTTGTTTCCCCTCTCCCATTATCTCTCCCTCTCCCCTTCTCTTCAGATAGCCTTTAATTTTGCTCAAATTTCTGATATTATTGTTCTAATACACGCAGTCGAGGGAGGGGGGGGGGGGGGGAAGGCATTGGTCAAATTTAAGAGAAAAAAAAAGAAGAAAAAAAAGCGGAATTTGTGAACTCAACTTTTCTTTTATTAATCTCTCCTTATCTGTTCTCTCGCTCTCTTTCCCTCTATGTTTATTTATTCTTTCCATTCAGTCATGTAATAGTTGGGGAGTCCCCAAAAAAGAAAAGCGAAGAGGCCTTGGTATACTGCTTACTTATAGTTGAGGGCTCATCCTAAACGCAGACACGCGCCGTATAAAGAAACGCATTAATCACCGACACGGAAGCCTCTGACAGATGTTATGATTTGCAAAACAACATTGATATTGCCTAGAGAGTAAGGTCAATAAGTGTCGAATTCATTTGATATACCATCCTTTAGATGATAATGGTTACAGCTCAAATATAAAACTCAGAAATAAAAGACGACCTTTTGGGTTAGGCGTAACGGGTTACACGCACCTATTAACCTCTTGGCATGAATACTTTCATTGTAAATGAGAATAAAATGACCTTTAAAGTGAACAGGTAATATTATTGAAGGTTGATGAAAAAATTTTTTTATTTTTTTTTTAAATGTTACTTATCATACTCCTTCTTCCTTACTTACCCTCTAGCATGCAAAATATGCACAAACTTCTGAACAAATTCTCAAACCACAAAGATACTTATGGTTTTCTGTGAAGGCGTCGATGTGCGATACCCTCTAAAAGTAAATTCTCCCAACCAATTTTTTTAATTTTCCAAACCGTTTTCCGCTAAAATAAGACATAAAATAGGTTTAAAGAAATTTTTTTAAATGTTTAGAATGGTATATAGAGTTAATTCATTGCTTTGTGACGATATACATTCACCTAACATTCAATTAAATTATAATAATATAGTTTGAAGAATAATTCAGGAATCGATCAGATCAGTTTTTCTCAATTGTTATCATTAATATTGGTTTGTTTTCATTAAAAGTTTAAGGTTATTATTAATGGTATACATCTAGCTTTAAAGTCACTAGTTAGCACCATTCTCTTTCATCAGAAAAATATTACCAAGTCCCTTTAAGATATATCATTGAAGCCTTTAGTAAAGAAGATTATTGTCACTAAAACGCCATAAAATCGATGTGTTTGTAATAAATTGCACTGTCTTGTCTTTCAGTTGCTCTAGTTGAATTGCATCGAGCGATCATGAATATACTTCAATTATTCATGTCGGAACCAAACATTTCCATTATTCAAGACATGAAATTTTAGAAAATGAGCTGTCAGACTTATGGAATACTTTAAAAGGTGTTCAAAAATATTTTTTAATCGTTTGTCTGGTTTCCTCTTGTTACATAAATTAGCTTGAACAACTATCAAGACAATCTCAACTACTTACATACATGTAAGAACCGCGACCTTAGACAATTTTGGTGACATTGAACGTTACCCTTTGAACACTATGATAATGTACGAACATTATTATGACCCATTGGGTAATCTGAACATGATTTCTATTCGACGTACAAAGGGTCTTAGAATTCGTTAAAGTTGTTTTCTCGAATGTCTGTGCAGTCAAGTTTACGAAATATAACTTAATGGGATAGTTGAGATCTGTTTTCAGATCGCAACTGCCTTCAAAGTGCATGGTTAATGCTCTTATTCTTATCTATGACATTTCTAGCCCCCTTTTATGACCTAAAAGTGCAAAGAAGATAATTTTAGACCCCAAAACGTGTGAAATTTAGCCAATACGATCATACTAATTCAGCTCCACTTTCACACAAAAATACGGTGACCGTTAATTAATTAATTAATCAAAAATAACAATACATGAGCCGGTTGATTGTGCGTATTATACAACCAACAGGAAAAAGCCAACAAAAAAAAGCCAACATCGGCATTGGCTGAAATACAGCGTAAAAGGCGATATTTTTTTTAAATTTTTTTTCTTTCAACGGTTTTCAACGTCTGGTTCAAATTATCTAATATTTGTGGTGGTACACAAATATTTTAAATCGTTATATTCATGCATATTTCAGCCGTCTCTGAACCGATATTGATCAAACGAAGATTATTTGTCATTTAAATTGTATGTTCTTTCAAATTTGAAAGTCAGTTTTTCATTATCTCACAAGATAATTATTTTGTGTAGCGTCCTCTGCAACAGAACTCAACTATCCCTTTAAAAATACTTCCTTACATCCAAACAAACTTATGTGGACGCCCCCCCCCTTTCCCTCCACCAAAAATACAAAAATAGTTCTATAGAATTTTCTTCTGGACATTTATGTGGATGTGTGTGTGAATGAGGCCGAGTATAAACTGAGAGATGAAAAGTAACCCAACACGAATCTACCTTGATCTTGCATATCTTTGATTACATCCACAACAAATGAACCGCAAACCCTTAGGAATACCAATCAATAAACGAGAACATTCGAAGGACGGCTATGGCTAGCCGATTGGGTCGAAATCATCAACGAATCCCAGGAAAGCTCGCGAGATAATGAGCAGTAAATTTTTTCGGGTTCTCATCTTCTCGCACTCCTTTTCCCGGGAATATATTTATGCCACCGCTTTTTCTTTCAGATGATGTGTGATAACCTATTTACAACAAGGGGAGGTGTTAGAATAGAAGCCTACCATGTGAACTTAGGGTGATGTCCTTTTGATACAAAATGTCTGCTTGTTTGAGTGATGATTATTGACTCTTTACATGATTAAAGGTGGTCAGCAGAACATGAAATCGTTGATGAATTTGTGAATCATTCTTAACTGCTTGTCCTCAGCTATGAGAACTTGCCATTGTCCCTCGTTTTCAATTGTTCCCCTGACTGATACTTACTTTACCTTACTCCACTAGCTGTCAACACTTCTAAGACATAGATGGCCAGCCATAGTGACTGTCTAGGCCTCTCCCTTCTCGTCCTCTGTGTAACAGACCATGTATGATCTTATGGAAGATGTCCTCCTATCGTTTGACAGGCCCATGACATTGATGCTGAATAACTTAGGGTATTACTGCAGTTGATGTTAGTTTATCAGGACAAGCTTTACATTGTGTACGATGGTAATTCGCGATTTTTCTGAAATACCATTGACTTTTATTTTACAGTGACGTACTTTGTGATGTACACTGTGTTTTGCAGTTTTGTTGTATTTTTCCTTCGTCCTTTTGTTGTACTTTCTCGCAGGGTGTATACACACAGTAATATTTTCTTACCGTCAAATTGAACGGCTAACTAAGCTTAAAGCTAACTAAGATTAAGATTAAGAAGGAAAGACGAAGACAGACATCCTTCATTATTTTAAAGGGAGCCGGAAACTTTGTCTCAGATTCTGAAACAAAATTCTGGATTTAGCTCATGCTGCAATGATAATTATTAACCTTTAGGTCAGTCAGGAACCCCATGACTTTTACAAGCCGATCGCCTGTCTGATTATCAAGATATTTATGATTGGAATTACAAATTTTGAAAATCGTTTACCAAACGGTTTTCATAACACTACAGTCTATTGGGGAAAACGAGTATGGTAAAACCGGTCATTCAAAGATTTTAAAACTTTTTTGAGGCACTTCTTGAACATTTTGAAGCGCAATTTGTTTAGGGCTACAATATTACTCCATATCACACACACTGAAAAACACGTTTGGCCTTGTATCTCAGATTTAACATTGTTAAACGATCACTTTAAAGAGGATACAAAAATTAAGACATAGACATTATGAAATGGTTCATAACGAAATGTTACCTTGATGATTTAATGGTGGCTAGTGTCATCGACTTGCTTTCTCACTTTTGTAACCAAAATACGTATTCAGATGTATCACGCATTCTTAAAATAGTAAGAGAAGAAGGAAAATATTCGTAAGTGCCCTGATAGCTCCGCCTATCGTGTCATACTGGCTGCACACCCTCGCAGTAGCTTATTGGAAGCAGGTGGCTGTGGCGTAGCTATTGGGGCAGGGGAGTACGTGCCCTCCCTTTCGAACTTATCAGAGAAAGACAGCTACAATAAAAAAAGGGAGAGGGGAAAATACCGTGAAAAGTACACGACCGGACTTCCTTCTCTAGCCTTTCCATAATCGGTGGCCCTGTAATGTCACATTTCGTTAACTTTTTAGACGGGTGCAGCCCCCTCCCCCATCCATGATGCCAGAGCCCCCTCAATGTCTTGACCAACGCTACGCCACCAGCAGGTTGTGGTATCAGATGGCTGATCACTAGTTTTCTTTTGATTAGCCTCGGATCCGACTCTTATGCTTGGAGTCTAGATGGCCTTGCTTTGAAATCTACCCATGAAAAAAATCGATATTGGCGCGAAATTGTCGGTGTACTCAGCTGTCGTCTGCCGTTAAAATCATCCCCTGGTCGGGTTGACTATCGCCATTTGTGACGAAGGTCGAAAGAAACCAACATTGACTTTTGCGTGTACTTCTAGCTGTCATTGCTTCGTTCGGACACGAAGGGGCAACTTCAGAAGAGGCCCAGGGGTATTTAGAAATTGCACAAATATATCAAATAATCCTTTAAAACTAAATATGGATTATTTTTATGTTTTTAAAAAAGCCCCAAACTATGAACTTCCTCTGGTTTCATAACTGTTTAAGACATTCACGTTGTCGTTGACGTAAGCATTAAATGAGGTCATGGTCATGTATTATGTGATTTTATAATTTATCTACAGCCATACAAAAGAAAATGTCGTTTCCTTCTACTCGCAACTCTACAGGAACGATAAATATGACTTTGGTTTAATAACACATCAAATATATTTCCTTCCATTTAGCTCGGTACACTCTTGTTATCTCCTAAAAATGAAATGAGGAGGTTTGCCTCAATAATTTTATTAGGTAATGTGAAAATCAAACATGAAATCTAAGCGTCATTCCAAAACTGTTATTGCTCTCATTAATGTTGAAAGGTAAGTCTGTAGCAATTGAATTTTACGTTCGAGAACTTACCAATACTCCTTCATTATTATGTACGACATTAAAACAAAATAGTTTCAATAGCGAAATAAAAATCGATAAAATTTGGCCTGTTCTCATAATTTACATTATGGCACCTATGATGTGCCTTTTGGGTCTGCATGCCATTCTTAATTTCAGATTGATTCTAGACGCAATGTTCCCGGAACCACCGGTAGGTGGCGCAGCACACGACTAGGGCTTTAACGGAACACTCTTAATTACTTTCGTAGTAAAATACCAGGTAATGACCTAAAATGCCCCAGATATGTATGTTGTAGCCAACATTTTGACATTGTATCGCATGGAACGCCTTAGAATGGTTTGAAGAGGGTTAAAACGCTAAAAAACATACGAAACAGTATATATCTGAGCCAAAAAGTGAATTTTATTATTTTATTTAGTAGACCTGTGACGTCACACAGAACGTCATCTTCGGCATCATAGGTCTTGGAAGCAACGTCTTCGGAAGCATTCGGATGCTCGGAAATGTCACCCAAACAAAGTTGAAATTTCAAGATGATCATGAGGCAAATGGCATCAATGATGGGTAAGTGAAAATGTGATTTTTTTTTTTTCTTCAAATTGATACAAAATTTGAGCGATTTTGAGCGAGTAACTTTTTAACTGTTTAGATTTTACACTACTCGAATCATTATTCGCTACGCAAAAGTGTAAATGTAGAAATCGCCTGAACTTGACCAGATTATTTAGCATGTTGGCGCGTAAAATTAAAATGCCATGCACATGGTCATGGGAAAGTGTACCCACGTACAGTGGCGTAGACAGGTTCGTACCCCTGGGGGGATGACTGGGCTGCCAACACTAGTGAGGGAGCGAAGCGACCGAGCGGGGGGAGGGTGTGGGAGCTTTTGCAATTTTGAACTTGAAATCGTGCAATCTGATGCATACTTAATGAGGTAAAATAACACACAAGTGTGCACGCACACACACACACATACTCTCTCACACACACACACATACTCACACACACACGCGCACGCGCACACGCACACATACTACGCCTTGAATGGACAGACACATAGTACAGGATTTTCCGGCCAAATTCGCTAGTTCCGAAAAACTCTGGATAAAAATATCTGAAAGAAAATAGAGTCCATGGGGTATTTCTTTCTGCCCCAAAGACTAAGCGTACATCTCTGTAATATCACATAGAATCGTATGCGTCCAGGTACCATTCGCTTTACACATAGATACCGATTATTACGAGGTAATTTACATCTTGTCCCTGGATGTAAAGTAATTGTCACCACTCATTGAAGAAAAGAAGAAGAAGAAGAAAAAAAAAAAACGCTTTAGAGATAGAAGGGAAAGAAAAACAGCAGCTGGAAAACAGTTAACAATTTGCCTTTCACAAAATCACTCGAAATGTCGACCTACAAAATTACCGAATGTTGTCGTGTATTCGGTATTTCTATAGAATATTTATCCCCCACTTGAGAAAACCAACTATCCCCTTTCCGCATCTTATACACCAGTTGAGAAGTGTGTCGTGCACTTCGAAGAGCGGAGAAAAGAGGGATAACCGAGTTTAGTGTTTAAAAATGCCAATTTTAATGAGGTACGCTCCAGTGTCCTTATTTTGATTGCATATCTTCACTGCTTATCGAGATCAGTGAATGCGGGATGTAGGAGAGATAAAGATCTCGAACTCTGGCGGGCATCATACTAGTTCCGCCATCTCGCACTCGCTCTCAAAAACTGTGGCATCCAGCAATACAGATCTTTTTAGATACAGGTATTATAACAAACTTAAAATGATGACGCAGCTTATAAGGTATGTAACCTAGGTGGTTGGGAGTTCATTTGAGGGAACTGGTGCTNTTTAGATACAGGTATTATAACAAACTTAAAATGATGACGCAGCTTATAAGGTATGTAACCTAGGTGGTTGGGAGTTCATTTGAGGGAACTGGTGCTTAGTTGAGGTATTAAACCCATATGGAAACGTTTGCTTTGATTTGTCTCATAAAAGAAGTTAACCACAAACTGACTCCCACACGGTGTTAATTGCTCAGGGGTCACGGGCCACTGGCTTCACCAGGCAGGGAGTTCCATTATGTGAATGGGTAAATTAACTATTACAAAATGAGGGGACATATTACATTGTACAATAGGTACATACATTGTTTTTATTGTGCAGAACATACTTTTTTATTGACTTACTTATTGAATGAAACTATAAAAACAAAAATGCATTTTGAACTCTAACAATTGGAGTACAAAGAATAATAATAGGTGAATAAAATGCATATACACCATCACTGGGAAGGAAGCATTCATAAATTTGTATACATATAGTTGATTATGCTAAGTTCACACCGACGCCGCATTGATGGCGCATTTAATCGGCGAGCAAAGCGGCGGCAAAGCGTAACAAAGCTTAATTAAAGCGTGAAGACCGTAATAGAGCGTGAGAAAGCTTTGAGCAATTCAGGACATTCGGCAAGAGCGCCAATTTTTGTTTAAACTGTTTAAAAATTTGAGGAGATCTGTCACGCATTGCGTAAAGCGGGGAGAGCGTATTAAAGCTTATCAAAGCGTCACAAAGCTTATCAAAGCTTTGCTCAAAGCGTAGGAAAGCTTAAATTAAGTTTAAATTTTTGGGGCTCTTGCCGAATGTCCCGAATTGCTAAACGCTTTCTCACGCTCTATTACGGTCTTTTCGCTTTAATTAAGCTTTATTACGCTTTTCCGCCGCTTTGTTTGCCGATTTAATGCGCCATCAATTCGGCGTTGGTGTGAACTTAGCATAACACATCTCAGGAGATCGTGAGATTTTTTGAAAAAATGCCGCCGCATTGATCGCCGATTTAAAGCGCGGCATGCGGCGTCGGTGTGAACTAGGCATAAACGACTCCGCATGAAACTATGAAACCAAAATGTAATTTTCGTTCTGGCAATTGGAGTACTAAGAATGATAGCAGGTGAATGAAATGCTTCAACAACACAAACACCTGGGAAGGAAGCATCCATAAATTTGAATAATTTAGTTGATAAACGATTCCGCATGTGGACGTTTTGTGGAGCAGAAAGCAGTGGATTCTTAACAACACGAACCCATTTAACAGAATGTCGGAACGTAAATTAAATTTGGCGCGTTTGGAAAATGCATCTTTCTACCCTGCGACTTTAATGGTACGATCCAGTAAATTAAAACAGTAAAATGGCTCTTATTTCAAAAATTCTCATAAAATAAAACCCTAAACTTCAGTGATATCAGACAAAATATGTTATATCTTACTGATTATTAAATAAGATGTATAAACATTGTGAAAGTGTAGCATTTTAGGATAAAAGAAACCGATTGAGCGAAGATGACGTCATTAGAACCTGTTTATGTGCGCTTGCATCAGGGAATTCAAGGTCAAAAGGTCAATTCAGACGCTGATATTAAGTTATTGGTCAAGCCTTTGTGTTTCCTCTATTCCGACAAAAGTATACAATCAATCAAAACAAGTTTAATACCAGAAGAAGGCTAACGATTAGTATTTTCATTAACCGCTTGCCCCAAAGTCGCTTGACCACAGTGAAACGAGTGAGAGCTTGCGAGAGCGGCCAAAGTATGATTGAAACTCGCTTTTTTTCTCCTCTCCAACGCAAAAAGAGACGACATTGTGCTGGATAAATCTATTTTTCCGACAAAAGTACAGACAATTTGCATATGGTCTTTTTATATTATACTTTATGAAATGTTACCCGAGTGACACTCGGGCGCCCCAATGCTGGAAAGAAACGCAAATTTGAGAAAACTTCACATTTTCATGGAAAATGCTAATTGTTCTATGCACGCAAGTCAGATTGAGCGGATGATACAACGTTTCCATATGTGGGTATTGAGCTAAACAGCTTGTTAGTATGAATAGATTGTAGCTTTCTTTTACAATGGACATCCATGTGAACCCATGAATATTAACGGAAATATGTTTGTAAGGGGCTGGGAAATGTGATACAGGGCTTTGTAATAATAATAATTCAATGCTTTGTATCTCGGTATCATAAGCGTGTAATTTGAGGCTTCATCGTACTTTTCTCTGTATCCTCACCTCAGAAAAGTATGTCCCTCTTACCTTGCCCCCTCCCTCCATATAAAAAAAACATGTCTACGCCTATCGCCCATCCAAGGAGGACGAATGTGCCCCTCATCTAACCCATGACATTTTGTTTGAGAGACGTTTTGCCATGTCTGTGTAGAGAGCTAATGAGATTGATTCAATTCGTATTCACTCAAGCGCAATCACATTTCTAACATAATGAATTATTTCTTTTATAAAAGGCCGATATCTCATTCAGATATAAATAGACCAGACAAGGTTTAGAGGGACAAAGGGGCAACAGCAATACGTTCTGACATCATAAAGTCTTGGAGGTTGTCTATGAATTATATAATAAATTATTAACATTATTACTTTTTTTCCATAAATCGATATTTTGTACTTACCTTTTCAGTTGTTTGCTGTTATTTTCGTTCTCGTTTTTTTTCTTCTTCTGTGAATGACGTATGTAAACTTAAAAGTGGATATTGCATATAGTTTTAAAACGGGCGTGTGGTTTCGGAGTAGGAGATTCATTGTTTCATCCCCCTTCTTTTCCATATCTCTCTCTCTCTCTCTCTCTCTTTCCGCTCTTGTTGTCACACACACACGCACTCACTCATTCTCAGTGTATCTATATACTCCTCCCTCTGTCTTTATTTACCAGTCTCATCCCCCTCTTTCTTTCTTTTTTTCTCTCTCTCTCCCTCTCTCGCTTTGTTTCAAGCAGGCATGGCTGAAATTAGCGGTGACTTGCAAGTAAGCAAGGCAGACGATCTGGGCAATTTAGCCCGGGAGTGAAGTAAGTGCGAAACATTTAGAAACCTGGCTTTCTACGGTGTCCTTGAAGAGCATTGATTAGCCGGGTTGCGATACCACTTTTAATCACGTGACTCACTCTGTAATCTACAGGTCGCGCGCACTCAAAGGAACGCCAACCACGATCCCGTAATCGATACCATTTTCCCTCAATTCAATGCACTTTCTGCGGTGGAAGAGGAAAAGAAAGGAAAAGAAAAGTTATTTAGAAATGCGTATGAGAGAGAAAAGAAAGCTATGGCTTGTTAAGAAAAAAACATCCTTTACCCGTATGTGATTTACCGTATACCTGTACATTAAATGCCTGAAATGTATAAACTGGATGTATGAAACTGAAGCTTGCATATTGATAAGTTTAAGTCATCTCAAATAGCTCCCTCTATGGGGGTGATTGTTTTAATAGTTTCACATCTCATGAAGATTGTGTTACCAAACCACGGTTTGTACCATAACAATATGGCTACAAAGAAGAGAAAAACAGTGATTCAATTTCCCCCTTCTTTTCCCTCCCTACCCCCTCCCCCTCTTCACCCTTCTCTCCCTCTCTCTGTCTCTCTCTCTGTCTCTCTCTCTTCCATAAACAGCACTGATATTTTCATTTTTATTGTGTAATAAAACAGACAAGCCAATGTAATTCAGCCACTGATTACATAACTGTTTTATGGTAGGTGACCTGAAACAAATTGTTTCATGTGTTTCTTTTTTTCAGATTTGTATACAGCCGCTCTATTCCTGATAAACGGCAACTTTTTAAGGTAAATCATTAAAAATATTGACGATGCTTATCTGTAAACAATTATTGGGGTATATGTTTTAAATCAGAACACGACAGGAACTACTATCGAAAAAATCAACCTGAGGCAATTTCAGTAGCCTTAATTGTAACTTATTGAAATGTACGAACATGCCAATGACCTATTATGTATTCAAAAATTGATTTCTATTAGGCACATATATAGTTGGGTATTGAAAAGGCCTTGAGTTTATTTTTCGAAAACAGCTGCGATCTTGTTTTCGTCAAATTCAAAACTTTGTTCACGGATAATCCATTCTTTTCCAGAAATTTTTATGAGTTATCCTTTATTTTCTTTCTTCTTTCTTACTGCTTGATTTTCTTATTGTTCACGAAATCAATCTTCATAATGTTTGGAACGAATCAAAGACCAACACTACCCTCACTTTCGTAATCATGGCGTTCAAGATGACTGAAAGCGCTTTGCTCACCTGTTGTATACAAAACAAAAGCGTGTTGAAATGAAACCTGAATTAATTGAATTTGGAATTTTTCTCCTAAGTACTTTCATATTTTGTTTCAAGAGCGAAAACGGGTAAGATTTAATGCATGGGCAAGTTTAATCGTCATCCTCATCTCTTAGGCCATGCCCCACCTATTGTTCTTCACGATTGGGTAAAAAGACCATTCATTCTCCAAGCACAAACGCACACAGTTTACCACTTTGCTTCTGTAATTATGATAAGTAGCGATTTTATAAAAGGGCAAATCTTGGGGGCATATTTAGGCATCTGGTAGACGGGTAGGACACTTAAAGACAGTCAAGGCTCTTAATCTGGAGGGTAAATATCACGTTCAAATTTGTTTCCCTTTTGCCGGCGGGCTTTCTAAGGACTCGATTAATCCTTCGAATTAAGCATGGACGAAGAATTGAGTGTCTTGCATTTGCTGGATGTGAGGATTGAGTGGTGAAATGTCTGCCTTTGACTTTTAAATCATATTATACAATGACCTGAATATTTGATCTCTGTTGGAAGCTAACTGTGCTCCTGCTCTACCGGCACAGTCAGACCCATGAAGCAGGTGGTACCTATATACATACATTCCGTTGAAAGTCCTACATAGTCCTTGTAAAAAATTATAGTCCATTATATAAACATTAGTAGGTACTCAAGATGGCATTATCTTTGTTTCTTTTTGAGCAAGATTAATAATATACATTTGCAGCACTCTATATAGGAGAGAGTTGACGTCTGCTTGAAGTCAAATATTCAAAGGTTGCAGATTTTGTTTTTGCATTTCCCAAACGCCCTCTGACATGCTTTCTCTGTTAACTAATATAGTTGTGAAGGCAGGCTAATTCTATTATGACATCATTATTATGGCTATAACGTTCTATATTCATTTCATATTATGCCCTTTGAGTTATCAAGATGCTAATAAAAGCAACCGTTCTTCAGTGAGACGCATCTGTATCTCGCTGATAAAACGAATTAAAACCATTTAGTTAATTTAACAATGCTGGTGCCCTTAAAACAGACGCCCTCGTTTAAACGACATTTCATGAATTCAGTTGTAATCTATATTTCTTTATGCACATCTTCATCATTTAACAACATAAACTCAACATGAACAACGAGTGTATATGAGAATTCTTTCACATGGCCTCATACAGTAGCTCTGCCCTTATCTTTGAGGTGCGCAGCCCCTTTTCTCGTTGGTGCCCTATGAAAACGCATACAATAGACGCGCTATCATTGAACATTATATAGCGGAGTGAACATTTTATAAGCAACGATGACGTCTATGTTTAAATTTTGACAATTGAAAACAACCCAGCTGGTATATAGCACTTCACAAGGTTAGCATATGCCCTAGATTCTTTTACCTTACCCCCACATATTATTGTTGCATTGCTTCTATTTCTGTTTTAGTAAACAAAATGCTCACCATCTGTTGGCCGTCATTCAATAACATTCTTATTAGCACTGTATATGATTTACCCCGGTTGCTTTAAGACTAAACTGTTCAATAGGTTTCTCTTTCTCTCTATCACTCTCTCTCTCTCTCTCTCTCTCTCTCTCTCTCTTGATTGTGTCGATAAAGCTGTGACGTTTACGTGTATTGTATTTGCAATGTTGACTTTATCTTTGTAAAATTCCTATTTATTATCTTCGTATTGATACTTTGGAAACGTATCATTGTTTGATACCCCTTCAACCCCCCCCCCCCACATAACTTTGTTTATGAATTTCTTCATTTAAGTAGATTTTTTAACCACAGGCAACATTCAGGAAGCGCAGATTGTTCATGGGGATTTATAATTTTTTCCATTGAGAAAATCTGAAAGTAAATATAATAATAACTGGAGTCAATGGTACATTGCGCTTCCAAAATGTGAAATGCTTGAAAAATCAACAAAAATCATTTGCTTTTATCATATAATTAGAAGCGATGTGTATTTCAAAATAAACTCTGCTTCTCAACATTTGAATACGAAGATATTTCAAATAGCGTTGCATTTGGTGTTAATATCATAACTTTTGATCATCATCCCTTTACAGTTAAAACAATAACAACCACCACCATAACATTGTCATACTTGTAGATACAGTCCAACCTTTACGGCACACCCTGTATCCATTCCGTCGACATCTACGTCACAAAGAAAGAGATTTCTCCGAAAAAAAATATATACATATCATTCGAACCAGCTCTATCTCCCTTTTAATGAAACCGAAAGTGGTCTGGAATTATCTTCGTCGTCGTTGTTGTTATTGTTGTTTTGTGTGCGGTAACATCCCGGGAAATTGGAGGAAACAACCACTGGAAATGTCATTTTAAATTAAAAGAAAGCCCTCTCTTTTCTGCTCTGCAAATGGCATCGATGTTTGTCGGATTATACATTTAGGCTGATGGTTTGGGAAATGTTTGGGGTTTCGTATTTGATTGACGGGCAGAGAATTTTATAAACCATACTGCTACTATTATCTATGGCATTTGGGCAGTTTGCTTGAAATTGATATCGCATTTTGTCGACACGCTTGTTTAACAGATAGATTTAACAGATGTTAATTGTAATTGCGTTGAAATTTGTTACATTTCAGAAATGTGCCAACATTTCGTCAGACTAACAAAAAGATATACATTTAAAATTATTGGTAAATTGCATTGCAAAATTTGATTTAATTCAATTATTAATAATTTGACCTTTTTTTAAGATTGCATTAGATATAGGCCTACTTTATATTCAGGGTGTTAAATCATTTAGAATAATATGTACCAATTATTCATTAGCATACGTATATCGCTATAAGTCAAGGAAAATATTAATACAACCTCATATAGAAATCACAGTCGCAGTATATACACGAGAGCATATTAATTTATGCCAACTTGGCCCGACCAATGTCTGCCTCTATTAAAACCTAATACACTTCCTAACAATGGCGCTTAATCTTCTCGGCTCTATAACAGCGGAATTGCCCAAATTGATTTTAGATTGATCAAAATTTCCGTAAAGTTTACGGTAATTGATTCGGTCAATTTCGATTTAGTAAATCTACAGCATTTTGGCGTACCATCACATGTATGTAGAGTTGATATAATAACCCAATTCGTACGTGAGTGTTTTTAAATGACGTTATTGGCACAGGACTGGTTTAGGCCTATACGGTGTTATTTATTTGCCATAGAATTTCTATTTGCTTTTAAAGTTACTATGATTTAGAATCTGCACCAATTATTTATTGGTTCACGTTTAACCTCGATCTACATCTCCAGATTTGTGCTTCCCCACATCTCTCTCTCTCTCTCCCTCCCTCTCTCTCTATCTTGTCTCTGTTCCTTCCCCCTCTCTCTCTCTCTCAACAACACTCTTGTATCTACTCTCTCTCTCCCTCCCACAAACTCCCATTTCACTTTCTTTCTTTATGATCGCTCTACTTCTCTTTTTCTTTTCTTTCTCCCTTCATTCCCCTTTCCACTTTCTACCCTCTACACTGAGTTATCTATCACTTTCTGTTTTTCTTTATTTTTCGATATCTTTGTATTATGCACTTTGTAATATTTCTTGATATATAATTACCCCTATTTGTTTCCCTTTTCTCTTTCTCAACTATGTCAAGCGTGGATTCTTTTCCATTATCATCTTACTGTACATGTGAAAGGAAGAGTGAAAATAACATATAGAGAACCTTCCAAAATCCATCCGACATCAAAAACATTTTGAGGGCTGTCACGTCATCCCGGAATGGTTACTGTACCCAGTAATTAATATTGATTTATTTACCCCGCTCGGCTGACTTTCGGAGGGTCCCAAATAGACGAGTTTTTACCTGCCACCACCACCCTGCCTCATTGAAGATACGTTAGGTTTTAGAACATGCTGGTGATTAAGAGGAGCAGGTGAAACAAATAAAAATGGGATCGATTTTTTTTTCCTTCTTCTTTCGCCCCATCTCTGTCTTTCTTTCTTCATCTGCTCCTTTGATAATCATTTTCTTTCTGTCTAAGGTTAAACCGAAACACACTGGTTTCTGGTTCGCATTCTGGACGCACCCTTGTCCTGCTAATACTGCTCACGAAGTCTCTGAACCCGAGGTCAAAGATTCGCTAGCAGCTGATTAAAATGAAAATAGGAAGAAAACAAAATCTATGTTGTGCAGAGGTTATAGAATAAGGCTCATCTTCTATTACTTTGCATCTACATTTCATTTTCAAACGGAAGTATAAGTTTAAAGTTGAAGCCCAAACATATTTAGAAAGGTGATAAAAAGATTCCCAATGATGCATCCATTATTGTCATAGAATTTTGTATCCGTGATGCTACCTCTGCTTCAGTTAGTTTAGATTTTTTAGTCCCCCATCGATCTGTCCTCGGTCCTTAATTGTTCAATGTTTATACTTTGCCCATACAGCATATTGTTCAGAAACACAGTATCAATTATCATATGTATGCCGATGACTTACAGCTTTATTTTATTTGCAAACCTGTCCAGAAAGAAATAGATCAAAATGTGAAGAAAATTGAAAACTGTATAGCTGATGTAAGGAACTGGATGATTGAGAGTGAGTTGCTTAAAACTAAATGATGCATAAACAGAATTCATTTTGCTTGGCAACAGTAGACAGCTCAGTAAAATTAAGGTTTATCATGTTCAAGTTGGTTCTGCCCCTGTATCTCCTGTACGTCAAGCTAGAAATATTGGTGTAATATTTGATTCTGCCATGTCACTTGAAGCTCATGTTTCAAATTGTGTTTGGCCAATTGTAATATACGTAATATCCGTGCAATTAGGCAATATCTCTCACCTGAATCCACCCAACAGTAGTACATGCTTTTGTAACTTGATAATTGCAATTTATTTCTCTTTCGGCTACCCGCCAACCAAATAAAACGATTGCAAAAAGGTCAGAATGCTGCTGCTCGCCTTGTAACTTGTAACCAGAAGATCATCACATATCACTCCTATCTTGAAATCTCTGCACTGGCTCCCTGTTCAACAGCGTGTAATCTATAAAAGTATACTCTTAACCTATCGTGCACTAAATGATCTAGCTCCATAATATATTTCATCCCTTCTATCACCCCACTCTGTAGGTCGTTCTGGTTTATGTTCATCACATAATATTATACTTAGAGAAATACATTCCAAAAGAAATCGGGGGGATAGAGCATTTGCATCAGCAGCTCCTTCTTTGTGGATTAAGTTACCTTTCTCTATTCAGACGACCAACACTCTCTCTTCTTTCAAAACTGGGCTTAAAACTCACCTGATGCTCAATGCCTATGTTGAATATGTTGAATATGAATTTAAATCATTATTTTGTACGCGCCTCGAGTATCTCTAGAGATAGATATGTCGCGCTTTATAAATATTGTTATTATTATTATTATTATTATAGGGAGGGTTAGGGCAACATGTTTGAAAACCGCTTTCAAAATGTTTTCAAATGGGACATTCGATATCATAACTTGGATACGTGAAAAGCAAATGTTATACAATTTCAACCCCAACTACTATTATTACATGTACTTGCAAAACCATACCTCCTTGAACTATCAGATTAATAATATGAGAATGTTATCACTCTCTACCATCTTTAGGCCTATAATTGCTGATTGAGAAATTTTAAGCATGAACAAACGAGCTAAATAATATCACAAGAGATAACATTCTTCTTTTAAGAAATATGATCCCAAGAAATGAACACGGATGTTAACTTTACTCGTTATAATCTGTCCTGAAATTAGTCATCCATTAAACAATCACAAAGCTTCCGTTTTCGTACACTTCTCCCCTGAATAATCTCAAGATTCTTCTTGGCGGGAAAAAAAATCAAACAACAATACAGGTGTTTTATCGCTGTAGCTGCTAACAGCGCATTTGAGCGACTATTTGGGCTGATTAAAAAGCAGCGGTCGATCTAAATAATAAGGGTTGGTGGTAATGACAACTACCTTGATAAACAATCGGAATCCATAAATGATTGGAAATTGATACATACGTGGGGATGAATGGTAAGAGTGACAAGCGTGCGTAGGAAGGAGGAAGACTTGGGGAGACATGGGGAGGAGGATCAGAAAGAGAGAAGGAACAAAATAGAGAACAACAAAAAATAGAAAGAAAATTGGGAGAAGATACCTTAAATTTAGGAAAAGATAGAGAGAGATGGCGGGATGGAGATAGATATTAAATTAAAGTTAGAGATAAAAAGAGGGAGACAGAGACAGAGATACAAAAAGATAGAGACAATATGATTTGTCTTTTGGCGAGGAGACAAATCACAATAAAGAAAGAATACTCCGCTCCTTATAAGGATGATGTACCCAATAAGTTTTTCTGACTCATCTACCTCACCGTTCAAACCTATACAGAACATCTGATTACTAGTAACGTTTGAGAAACGGGAAGAATAGCTGAATGGAAACGATTGGAACAAAAATTAATGTAAACAAAAATGACAAAAATAGCGAAGAGAGTTGGAATTAATGCTCATAATATGCTACATAATATGGAAGGGTTGAAAGGTAATTATAATTGACAACTCCCTCGTTCGTTTCTTGTTATATGCATTGTGCAGTTTTTCTTGTCCATTGGTTATGCCTTGTCAACTCTCATAGCATTGATGCACGATAGTTTTTGTATATTATTAAGAACGTGTTTGATCAGCCCAAGGGATGAATTGACAGTGTGTTGGTCGATCAACCTTATTGTTTTCCCTAATCACCATTTTGTTGTCCCGAATCCAGGTTGATAAATAGGAATATGGCTATATCATTTGAAACTTACATACCGGCTAGGTATTCCGCTTTGTGTCAAATGCGAATGCCACTACACGGTACTCTTGCGTGGTGCTATTTCAATGGGATGAACACAATTCGGAATAGAAGTGTTGAGGAGCTTTTATTTAGGAGGCAAACAATGTAGTATGCCTTAACGAATTTATACATGATATGCTCTAGTTATGTTCATTTTTTTGTCGTGTTATGATTATTAAATCGGATTATTTCATGTTCGTTTGCCGTTGTATTTGTTCTTCAATTAAACAAACACAGGTTGAGGAGTCGTTTAGGAATCTGACATTCACACACAAAATAAAAGAATAAGACATTAAAAAAAAATGAAGTAAAAGGTGAATGAATATTTGTTTCTATCACATCTCCATGGATCTCCAGTGATGATCTCACAACCCACTCGTTGTAAATATTCAACGCAGTCATGCTGTGACGTCACGCTGCGAGGGGGGCATGCATCTTCCCATTGTCGCATTTGGCGTTGGTATGATGCAGCCAACGAGTGGCGCACATCGCTTTCTTAGGCATCTTGATACAGGTGTGCCCACCACCGAGCGTACGATCGGACATCAGCCCTACTATAGCTGTTTGTGTGAAGTTGTTTTGGACAAGCCTTATAAATGGGAGTAAGCTACAAGCATGCAATGATAATGTTTCCCGTGATTTGATTACATCTTTTATAACTCATCCATGTCCTTTGGCGAGCAAGGTAATGGTCTATTTATCAGTTTTGCTGAAATATATATATCATCGGCTTCATTATCTAGTAAAATTGAAAAGTTGAAGGAGAGAGAGAGAGAGTGGAAAAAAAAGGGGGGGGGAGGGATTGGAGTATTTACTAGAAATCTGTAATCTGGTGCTTTCATGCAAACAATCGTGTTTTATTACCAAATAAGTATTATCCTGTATCGGTTTATTTTACATCTGTAAATGCTTGTATAGCAACAACAAAAAAGATCAAGTAAAGGTATCATTTTTTAAAAGGAGAGAAATAATTAAAGAGAGAGCGAGGGAGAGAGAATGAGACGGCAGTGTTGTATTTACATTCAACACCAATAAATACAAACCTGCCAATACTTATTAAAGGAAAAAGGGGGAATTTGTTCAGTTATCTAGTCATGAGGTAATATGGTAATAGTTTTTTTACAAGAAAATACCACACGTACTTGTATACACGTAGTACGAGTCTACGAGATTATGTTTGTATTCATCATTTCAAGTGTATGATGATGGGGGAGGAGGGAAAATATTGATACAGTGTGAAATATACTGATTAGATGGATGTGTCACAGGTCAACCACGTGCTTAATTAACGTCAAAGCAGGCGCCATTTTCAAGGTCACTTTGACCTATAGTCACTTCAGCTATTCTTCCCCCTATCTTGTTGTTGCCGCCGGTGTATGCCCTTTTGACACCATAACTTTGAAAAAGCTAGCTATGACATTAATCCAAAGGTTATTTTGTCAAGCAATATACCCTATTCCAAAGTGTTTGAGGGGAGGAGTGGGTAGAAAAACAGGGGTGTAAGACAGGCAGAGAGAGAGAGACAGAGACAGAAAGAGAGAAAGAAAGAGAGAGGGAGGGAGAGAGGGGAGAGAGAGAGAAAGATCTTTGGCTTAATTACAGTCAGATTATGCTATGAAAATGACAAAATATCAAATGGCAAGGGAGAATCCGAGGGAGAGAAAGAGAAAGAGGCTATTTGTTGTGTCATTCTGGTATATTCAATGTAACTTGACTTATATTAAATTATGCTGTCAGACATTCTCTATCACTTCACGTTATAAGCATTGTCGTTGATCTGTTAACCTTTTAACTCAATCGATCGCCTCTTTTGTAGTTTATTTCATTTTCCAAACCTTGAATGAATCTAGGAGATACACATTTTAAAGAGAAGATGAGATCATTGTGGACAATACACTGCGTAGGAGAAGAAGACAGAGAGAGAGAGAGAGAGAGAGAGAGAGAGAGAGAGAAAGAGGAAGAGGTTTGAACCTATTCCTTCCCGCCCACCTGGTGCTTGGCTATTCAAGCGAGTACGATATTTGCGCGGGAGAATCACATCAAATCAAACACAAACCACGAAGCAGACGGTCACAGTCTCCAATCGCTCGCTCCTTGCCCTCAAACGTTGAGCGGCAACCGTTCATAAAGTCAGCCAGATGACAAAAGCTAGGTATCAATAAGAAAAACTGGTAGAAAACTGTAGAGAAGGAGATGAGATGTAAAAAGAGCAGTCGATATTGAGCCTGTTTTTTAATTAGACGATCTTACACTGTCTGTGTACTTCAATGTTTTGATTTGTCCGTGATTCCTAATATTTACGCGGGAAATGGGAGCACCTTGTCGTCTGTAAGCTGAAATGTTACATAACATTGGATCGTCAACCTGGCGGAAATATCCAAACTTTGTTCAGCGTCGGAGCTGATTGTAGCTATTCTCGGATATTTGCTGTTTACCTGTAACATATTACTGTTGAATATTCAGATGAAATCGTCATATTGATCTTAATTCCCATTTCTGCTTCGAATGGGATGATTTTCATTGTTGTTAACAGGAATTACAAGTGATCCTAATTGATTGTATGCAAAGAAAGGGTTAACCGCTTGCATACCGAAGGTAACATCAGGCCAGACTGCTTTGAATTTGAATCCAACTAGGTACGTATTAGGATTGGTTATTTCATATAATTTTTTTGAAACAATAGCAGATTTTGTAACAATATTTCCGAAGATTTTTGTTTAGTAGGAGCTTTATTTTTAAAATAGTCAGTAAAGAAAATAATTCTCTTCGAAAAAAGTGATTTCTGTGCAACCAAAAATGTTATTTCAATATGATTTATTATTTTGCTAACAGAAGAAAACAGATTTGCGCAATTGATTCACTAAAATTAATTTTCCAATTCTCAATTCACTAAAAACTAATTTTCCAATTCTCAATTGGCATTATTCTAGGATTTGTAAAACGATCTCTAAATCTCAAATTCGGAAACAGTTTTTCTTATTGATGATAGAATTATAGAGTGATTCTTCCGTAACACGAGAAATGACTGAGGAATCGTCAGAATTCAACACTAAACATTCGCATGTTCCAGAGGGATTTCTTCTCTTAAAACAAAACTGAGAGTATGATGAAGTTTATTATTCGATTCCTTGGGATTTCATCAGTTGATTAACATTGATGGTTTTTTAAATATTATTATCAATGTCAAATGTAGCGAAAAAGAACATCCGCAAAAAAGTTTTTTCACCTTCAAATTTCATGTATAACTCGAGCTCAATACGCGGCTTCAATTATGTACTAAATTATATATCTAATAACTGATCGATATTTTGAATGTTGAGTTTGTCATGAAACTGCTAAAAAATACCCATACATGTATTGGTCTAAATTAAAACATAGATGATAATGTATGACGTACTGAAATTATCGACTAATAAACTATTATTAACCTTTTGCAAATGTAGAGCAATGTCGTACGAAAGGGCGTCTATTCTGCAATAACTCACCCCGATATGCTTCCACTAAGAGAAGAAAACAAAACAAGAAAAATCGAATTCCTTTTGATGTCGTTTCAGTCATAGTTCGAGCGAAGAAGACAGGAGAGTCGGACATTTTATAATATCATGTTCCCTCCCCCATCATATGATCCTAACGTTTAATGCATTTGACATTTCATTAAAAGCAACCGATATGAAAATTCATTATTACTAGCGTAGGATTGGCAGCAAAGAGCCATAGAAAAGTTATTGCACGAAAAAAGTCCTTCGACTTGCACGCTAATTGGCTTGTATCCCTATTTCGTGTCATTTTATGTGTACGTTCTAATTTATTTTTATTTTGTGTGTGTTTGTGTTTGTAAGGGGGGATTTTTTTGTCGGCACGTTCAGCAAACATTCATGTCATTTCACCTCATCATAAAGATGAACTTATTAGAAATGAGGTGAGAGAAAACTTGAGGATAAATAAAATGTCGATATCAGTTTGACGGGGAAAGAAAGAGAGCGCGCATGTTGGATAAATATATACATTATGGTAACGATTGTGGAATCTCGATTAAGTCCAAAAGGAAATCCGTAAGTAATACGCTTTATTAAACATAATTTATTAGCTAATTTTGAAGAAGCTTAACACAATGTACGACCTTTTACTTGTTGACCTATATTATCCACCCACGTAATTAAGCTGCATCAAGTTTGAAAAAAAAGTGTCAAAGAAGATGATGGGTAGAGAGACAAAAACAGACCAAGAGAGAGAG
>BEXV01000244.1:133702-163708 GCA_003118195.1 Hemicentrotus pulcherrimus | reverse complement strand
AAAAAAAAAAAAAAAAAAAAAAAAGTCTTTTAAACGTTCTCCTTTCATTACGATGATCCATGATTTTAGATTTGTCCATTGGCATATAATCTAGTTATTTTTTATTTCTATTGAAAGTAAACTTTGAATACAAAATCTTACAAATCCGTGATAAATGTTTGCTGTTTTTCTTAAGATTTTAAGTAATAGGTTTTTGTTGCACCTTTTAAAGGTACTATGTTCCATTTGCAGGCCAAAAAAATGAAATGGTTGAATTCCAACGGCATTTGGAAGATAATACTAATTTAGAACTTCGCTGAAAAGGAAAGGGCTTGAAAATATGTTTAAGTTTAAAAATAACGCCCATTATTCGTCGAATCTACTTAAGTGATCGCAATCACTAAAGTGATAGTGTGATTTTCAGACCTTTGTACCGAATGGTCGTACGTTTCGTGCTGCGCAAAGATTCAGTCAGTTGAATGTTGGGTTATTGATGATAATTACAAGAATTGGGTTATTGATGCAGACACATGCTCATGTACCCTTTACAACTCATTATATGTTTGTTATTACCAAAGAGAAAAAAGAAGTCAGTCACTCACTCATTAGTGTCTGACAGTGAATTCTAGAAAGTAAACGGGTTTCCTTGCATAATTTGAATATTAGGACGCTGCTAACGTTTAAATTTCACAAATAGGACAATCGTGACATGATTATAATTCCTGCAAAGTTCTACAGAATTTGATGTTGGCTGCAAATGCGATATTATAGTACCTTTACGACACACCAACATGAAATTATATAAGCTACATTCACGACAATGTCAAATTATTAAATAGTTCCTACAATCTTTATCTGTCATATTAACATATTGAGAATTATAACCTATTTTTCAAAGCCAAGTCGTAATACTGTTTTCTCATATGCGAGATATCGATCCGATTTCCCTCGAAGGCATGACAATGAAGGATCGTTCGATACTACTTGAAAGCTTTTCATCAATATAGCAATGAAAAGTCGAACCTTCATAAACTAAATTCAGTTTAAAAACACGGGATTATTCGTACAGAACGCTGCCTCAGCGTACTTTCGCCTGATTTGACATGGTTGTGTTTGTATATTCATATCTTATGAAGATTGTGTTCACATTGCTTTGTAATTAACATTGAAAGGGGTGACTCGAGCAGATCGGTTTAATGCGAAGGTCGTCGGTTCGAGTCTCTTTATGTCGCTTATAAGTTGATCATTTCAATACTTTGATTTGAATGTATTACTGGTTTTAGGCGACAAGGACGAGTGGTAGGAATTCTTATCTAGAGATGCAAAGGTCGTTGGTTCAAATCCCGTTATGTAACTTATTTGTAGATTGTGTAAACTGCTTATGACATTGAATGGAACGTATCGTTGATTAGAAAAAAAAACATTGGTAAATGGTGTGATTAATTAACTTTAATTAAGAAGATCGTGGATTCGAATCTCACTGCTAAATTTATATCCTAATCAAAGCTGCCAACCATTCCGATTTTCCTCCAAATTACGGTACTACGTTTTTTCTGCATAAAATACTTTTTTTTTTTTGTTGCTTGAAATTCCTTGCCATCATGGGTTCCTTTTTATTGGTCGCACAATTGGTTTACAGCTCTGCCTAATTGTGTTAAATACTTACGGCATTAAATAGAAATATTCACTGGTTAGATATTGACATGGTTTGAATAATTGAATAGACATTAAAAGCCGTGGGTAATTCGAATCGCCTTATGACAATTGGTTGTGTCATTTATCGTTAGTATGTCATTGAATAGACTTTGGCATAGGCGAGCGAGTGACTGGCTATTTAATCGGTTTAAATGGCAGTCCGCATGTAATTTAATTTAACGTGAAAAGGGAACATTATACGCAATATGAAATTTATGATTTTTAAAAAGAAATTTCAAATATGTCCTAAGTTTGAAATTCTCTTACTGCTTGAGACTCAGGGTTCCTATAACTATTTTAGCACGCTGTTCTTTTTCATTAATTTTTGATGAAGTAGATTTATGTGGAGAAATTACAAAAAACCTTCATGTTACTCAACGACGGATACCACCTTTAAAAGATTTCGTGATCTTAACTCAAGAATACTCTATGGCTACTCAAGCTCTCTGCAGTCTCTAGTGGGAAGGTATTCAATTGATATTCATCCAATACACCTTCTACCTTTTTTTACCCACTAAACGTTTTATTGATACTCACAATCAATTGCCTGGGATAAAGAAATTACTCCACATTGACTTTCTATCGGCTTCCCCAGAGCACTGAGCAGCATGTTACGTTATACCGTTAACACACAACACTAGGAAGAACCAACGTTTGCTTGGTGTTCTTAAAGGGTCGGTTGGTGTCATGATCGAGAGACGACCTTTTTTAATTCTTGTTGCCATATTTCTCGTCTCCTTAGTGTAAAAAAGGACACTATTTTAATTTCTTCTCCGAATAAGGCGGAATAAATCCAAAGGTTATGGAGAGGGAGATACTTGGGGGAAAAAAGGCAACATTAAATATTAAACTGGTAAAATGACGCTTGCTTGTCTGTATGATTTATATAGAAAGAAAGCCCCAGTGGGTCGGAGTCAAGTTNCCTAAAGGTGAAAGAAAAGCAATTGCATTTATATTATAAGAGAAAAAGAGACAAGTAGAAATATCGAATGAAAGAGAATGAGTTTGTGTTGTTATTATCTAATACCTAAATCGCTACATCTCAATTTGGATGTTTTAGAAATAACATTTATATGTACGTACGACAACAATTTGTGAAATATCGCCCTCAGCGACACTAGATGGTTCTTCAAACCAAATTACAAAACAGAAATCACGTCTGATTTGCCAAAATAATTACACGTTTCCCTCTCGCACCCTACCATTCAAACTTTTCATTTTGGAAAGTTATACAATTTTCTTTAGCATATGTTTCTCGCATGCAAAGCATACACATGGGAACTTCGTTGTCTTATTTTTTAGCACTAGCTGTGCTATTCCACAGATATGTATCTTACTGTAAATCAGTCATGTTTTATACAACGGAGCACTCATAATAACCCCAGAGATTTGTTTCTGAATCGTCACGGTAAACTCAAGATAAACATAACATAGTATGTCATGTGCTCTAGACACTATAGGAAGAATGATAAAATCACGTTCACACCAGGATAACGTAATGATAAACAGCATATCTGATTTTGACTCCTATCGGTCACTTTGAGGGGGTTGTGATATTCAGATTGCTGTCACAGTTCATAGGAAGCTCCCTCATTCATTGCGACTAAACATTTCTATTTACAGCGTAATCACCCATTCGAAACTGAAATAACTACCGGATGAATCCAACAATGAAAATAAACACCAGACTGTTTCTCTGTTCATTTAGCTCTTCCTTCCAATATGTCTCCTCATTTCCTCTATTTTTTTGGAGGAAATAAAAAAGGTCATTTTAAATCCATTTCTCATTTCTTTATTCTTCAAGTTCAGCGCACTTCTCTTTCGTCCAGTATCCTCCGGACTCTCAACAAGATAATCTACCCTCTGACTACCATCATCACATCGTTGTGAATTGTCATAGATCCCTCGTTGATTTATGCTGCTCGCTGAAAGCAATTTGACGCTGACTGTATTTGACAGGTTAAATTGTCTGTTTATATAGTCCCATCTGTCTATGTAACTTCGTTTTATTCTTGTCCACGATCTTTCTGTTTCGTTCTTACCTCTTCACAAGTACCAATAGTTTTGTGGTATTCATAAGGGAGGTCCTAGCCTGTAACGGGCAAACCCAACGGTTTTCACGGTCGTAAATATTAAGAATTGTATAGCCACACTGTGGATAGTAGAATGGCTTCTGAATCCAGTTTCAAGTTTAAATGTTGAATCTCCAATCCATGCATTGAGGATTATATCAAATATAGTTATATGCACAGAAACCAAGTTATTATCACGGGCGAGGCATTGGTTCGGCCATTTAGGCAAAGTCGGCCAATTCCCATGCGAAAGCAACTGTTTATCCAAGGACCCATATTAAACCTAATTTTAACTTAATTCCATCTAGCATTACTCTAGCCTCATTAAGTCAAGAATAGATCGGATGTTCATATACTAATCTTTCATGACTGTAATGTGATGAGCAGCTTGTTGGCGGTTTTATGAACCGATGAATCCGTCATAAAATATATATCAATGTAAGGATTCGTCGGTTCGTAATAATGACGATTCACCCTCTTAATGTGGACACTTTGCGACAATGCAAATTAGAATTTCCAATTATTAAACTTAAGAATAAAAATAAGATTAAACAGCTCTGAATGTAACTATGATCGTCTCCATTGTAAGTTTTTTAAATAAATCTATTGATGTTTGTAATGTTCCTGCCCGATTTGCATACAACATTATTTTATAAAACAATTCAAATCTCTAAAATGCTCCCGCTATTCATCATTTAGTAACTTTCCAGTTCCACAAAATTACGATTATGATGAGTTTTAAAACTTTGGTTCAAGCTTTGGAGATCATTTACTTATTTACATTTGGATTTAGGTGTAACTTAATAGCTAAGATGTCATGTAATGTGAAGAAATTCAAATGTTTTATAGAGTGCTATATATTCAAAATGAAAATCTACTTAATTTCAACGACACATGGATTGGAATAGAGCGTCTTATCCTTCCACTGACGAGAGGATTGCAAGGTTTGAATTCACCAATATTCTCAAGCTGATTACCAGCACCATTTTTTAAATCTCAAAGTTCTATAGATTATACCCCCGGGCAATAATAAAAAGCATACATTGAGAGAGCATTAGATACAATGACCGGTGTCCGTGAACGAGTTTTTAATCAGGAACCAAACCCTAACCACCCTCATCAGCATCATCGAGATATAAGCGAGTGAGTGTATGATAAATCATACTTTAATGCTCAAGATTGATTAGCTCTGGCTTCACGAATGACTCTTGCTTCTCTTCTGTAGATGAAAAATGATTACCCAAGAGCTCTCCTGGATAGATGCGGCTGCCGTGTTTATGTGCAATGAATCACATCCGTTGGTGTTGAGGTTTGAGAGGAATGGTTGTAATTATGGATGCATTATTGAGTGATATATCAGATACATTGGTGGTTTTAACGGTCGAGAAGGATAAGGGTGAGTGGTTTGAGGAAGGGCGTACCGAATGACAAACATATTAATAAAATATGAAAAGGGATTTACAAATNGGGGTACTCTTGTTGGATGGAAGGGGAGGGTGGGATAGAGGAACTCGTCTTATGAGGTAGATTTGATGCGAGAGAACAATGTTGCATTAGATTTTGTGGGGACTTGTTTCCTAATTCGACTGCATATGCCCCTGACCACAGGTCCTCAATGTTTAAACCAATCAGCTTCCAAAATGTACATGAGTGCTTCTGTACGTTGGATTGTGATTGGCTAATGGGAATGAATCTTGTCACTTGACATTCATATCCGAAATGTAGTCAAAATAAGTATTTGCATGTACATGTACCTTTGACGAAGTTCTCAAATATGTTGTCTTCACACACACACACACACACACAGAAAATAAGTCGAGTGTACAACAGGAATTTTGTTAATTATTTCAATAATTACCAAACATGTTAATCTTTAAAAACGCCATCTTGTTTAAATATCAAAGAATTTTTTAAAGGAAGTACGCTAGTTACGTCTTTCATTCAGTACTTGTAGGTCAAATCATATTCTAAAAATATTCATTCTGACCCCTCTCCTCCGATTGCCCGTCACAAGAGCGACTTCTTATTCCATTCGATACCACACCCCATCTCTGACATGGAACGATCATACACTGTGAATAATGATAATGGTATATTGGGGTTAAGAGGGTTAATCTATTCTAGTCTGAGGGGTGGCCTTGTGATAACACGAGCTTTATTAGTCGTCCAGGAAGCGGAAAAGAAAAATCGAAAGTCGAAATACATTTGGCTCCGAGACTTTGTGTTTTTTGTCACGCCCTACCGAGAGCGTGATCCATTCAAACACACGTCTTCGTAAACGCCGATTCATGCCACCAAAAAATGCCTTCTAAAATTTCGCGCGTTTTTTTTCTGAGTCTGAGGAAATCAAAGTGAAAGTAATTTAATTTTGTTGTAATTGTGCCATAAGTTAATGTGCGTGGTCGAGATCAAGTTTGTAATTTGTAGATTTTTGGCTTTACAAGTTATTTGTTATTTCCTTATGTGATTTGCGTAAAATAAGATATGGAGTAAAATTGAACAGCAAAGATGAAAGATAAATACCGATGAGGTGTACGGTTGCCTAGGAAGATTACTTACGAAGAGATACACTGTAGAAGCGTTACTCAGATAATCAACGGTTATATTTCTTCCACTATTTATGTTTAAATCTGAGTAGTGCATCGAGCATGTGATGGACCACCCTCCCTCTAGCTCCCACCTCCTCGTGTGTACTTCTGCCTCCACCTCCATCAACACAATAAAAAATTAAAACTGGCTTATGTTCATAAAAGGCGGCTTCCAAGCGTAGATTGGTATCACTAACCCCATACCAGCATGCCCTTCTCTTGTATTACTGGACTCGCCACCGTACCACGGACAGGGGCTTTCAAAATTAAAGTAAAATTGGCCTCGATAATTGCATTTGTATTGGTTTAAATCTGTTATTACGATGATGCACTTGAACATTCGTATTCAAAATTGGGGAAACTATATTGTTTAGGTGCGTCTCCCAAAGTATTGCGATGGTAGCTTTAGCGTGGAATTAAACATTATTATAGTTCTGTAGAGGTAATATGAAAGCTTAATGTACTTTTGGAATTTCAGTTTACTATTGCATCTGTACATATCTGCACAAAGCTCTTGTTTTACACGGAAACAGCCCCATATGTCTATTATAGTTATGGTACCGGAGAAAGAGTGAAAACAATTGATCATATCTCTGTACTTGATTACCATCACCAGAGCTGTGTACCCAGGGTTTTTTTTTCGCTGCAGATGCATAATGCATGCCTACTGTTTTTATATAGCTGTTGTATTCTAGATCCGTATCTAGTGGAGAGTTAATTGCGCCGAAAGTAATTTGATCAACAAAAAATCAGATGGTTTTTAGCCTCGTAGAGGAACCTGGCATCTCGAAAATGTCAAAAGACAAATGCTTTTTTGGGTTGTCAGATACAAGCAAAACAAAAAGGCAAAAAATCAACGGAGATCGAGCAGCGCGCGTGTACTTTCAGACCACAAAACGTAATTTCCAGCCCCCCTCCCTTTGCTCTCTCCCTCCCTCTCTCTCTCTTTTTCCTTTTCTGCCAAGCTGAAGTGGTTTCTTAAAACAGGCACGCAGGCGGTCTACCATTGATACAATTGTCGAAAAAGGTCGATGTGGTTTGTAGGAGATTATTCAATTTTAGAAGATGGTTCGTACAAATTAACATCCCCCGGATCTTGCATTTTGTAAAAGAGATCCACCAAAAAAGCACTTGGCAAACATACCAAGTAAGTCAGGTGATATAGTACAGGTATTCCTCTGCTTCTATTTTATTGATTATGTTTGTCTTTCAATTAGAGATGTTCTTCCTGGCAGAAAGTTGACCTGTTTTATTTTGTTTTATTTCGTTGTATTTCGTCGTCGGAATGAGATGTTTTTCATGGGCCATTCTACATGCTTCAAATGTTTCCAATTCATTTTGCTGTAATTACAACTGGCATGCAGATGCCATTTTGTCTTGGCATTGTGGAAGACTTGGGATGGAGACATGTGGTGGAAAGAGAGAGAGAGAGAGAGAGAGAGAGAGAGAGAGAGAGAGAGAGAGAGAGAGAGAGAGAGAGAGAGAGGGAGGGGGGACTTTAAAGGTTTGTATAACATTTTAGACTTGATTTTACATAATCAACAACGAAACGACCATTTTTGTCTTCATCTTTTTACATATGTTATCATTATTTTTTTATGAGGCATAATTATTTTAAAGGAATGGTTTACGTTTTAAAAAAAAAAGTTTATTCTTTGTATCATACGTGAAACAGCATCTCTCTATACAGGGCTCCTGTGTGATTTGATCTTTGGAACAAAAGCGCGATGGGGATATTGATTCTCTAGACATGTAATAGTGATAATGCGATATACGGAGGAATAAGGAGTTATTTATTTTGAAACCGGTAGAATACTTTTACTCATACATAAATGAGTTCTTTTTTATTCATCCATTCTGAAATTGATAAATCCCGCAGGTGGGTTGAAATTTGGTTGTACAATCTTTACGTGAATGCTTTCTGCATAGATTAAGTATAAATAAACCAATATGAAAAGTAAACTCCTTCCTTTTCATTCCCGTTTTGCGACACTCATGCGTCGACCCCTTCTCCCTTTCCCTCTCCCACTACCCCTCTTTCCTCATGTGAGCTCCTGGAGAAATCTACTTCACAATCTGGAATGCAGGCCAAAAATCAACATTCTACCGTCCACCAGATCAAAACATGCCGCCCTCATTATCATATCGGTGTGGAGCAAAAACATATATATTCTATTTTCCTAATCTGAGCTGCATACATAAGCAGCCCCCGAAAATGGTTTCGCAACCCATATCTCCAGGCTGTAAAAGGAGAAGCTGTCTCTTATAGATCTTACATCCCCCATTTCTCGATCGAAATTGACCCCTTGTTTCGGGGCAATAAAATTTCAGACTGATTTGATTTCACGTACACTTATTTGAATGTAAAGAGGATGCCTTTGTGCTATAGACACCCTATATTAAAAGAATGTTGTTGTTGATTTTTCCAAGTTTCGCCGTAAGGATTGAGATACATACTGTAGGAAAAGCAGGGAAAACAATTAGGGATGAAGGGCGCATAGAAATTCTACAAAATGTTTACAGTTAAACAGTTTTTCAGCTATAAAGCTTTTTTTTAAATCACAATTTCATATTATTTTCATAATCAACAATTAGCACTGAATCGATGCTTGAGAAAGTTGACGACATACGTTGACGACACACAATTTAGTAAAGTATGAATAGGAACGAAATACTGAAATGTCAATAATCTCAAATCTTCTTGTTTTGCGTTTCTAAGTTTCATATACTTAACAATATATTTGATCTTAACAAAAATATATTTCTGCCTTTTAAACTGTTTGAAAAGGTAAAAATTCGCTTTCTTACCCGACACTTCATTAGGGCTACTTCATGTTTTCTTTGAAATAGTTTTTATTTTATTTTAAATATAATCTTATGGGAAATATTCTTCTCGACCAAGTATCCAAGTTCTCCTTTTGTATGTCCCTTATTATTTTAGGCCTGTTGAACGGTCTTTCACGCACACTTTCTTTTCAAACCCGCCCCCTCTCTCTCTCTCTCTCTCTCTCTCTCTCTCTCTCTCTCTCTCTCTCTCCTTCGTGCCTTCCGCCCATTTTTCTTCCTTTCTCCTACTTATCTTTCTCTCTTCCCCTTTATTTTTCTCTATCGCTGTTCCCTGTCCCTCTCTCCTCCTCTGATGTATACCACCTACTCCCTTCACTCTTCATTCCCTTTCTTTATCATCATTTACAAGTAGTTCAATCCGTCTTCCATTCCCGATTCTCCTCCTCCTCCCACCTCATCATCACCACTATCATCTTCCATCTCCTCCTTCCGCTCCTCTCCTCCTCCCTGCCTCCTCGATGACGTGTCGATATCTTCCCGTATCAATCTCCAAGCAGAAATCACCTGTGTAAACTCGGCTAGTGATTATAAAGACAAGGCTCATCCAAAACTCATCACACCCGATCATCTTAGCCGGGATAACGAGACGGAAGCGAGGTGTACTTTTTTTTCTTCTTCTCCCGTGTCCTTAAAACTCCTCCCTAATTGTTCAACATCTTTGACTATCCTGCTCACATTATCGTTTAACATGTTAGTGAAATGTTCATCACCATAATATCAAAGTATATGCGTTCATCGAAAAGCAGAGTTTGCAATGACGTTCTACATACTCGTGTTGGACATACCTTTCCCCCTTATATATCGATCCGATCTCTCCGCATATGCCAAATGTTGGCATGTAGATTGGCTTTGCTTTTTTTTTAGGCTCTTGAAAAAAAGATGCAACGAGAAATCTTGGTAAGAAAAGGCCCTTTACTGATATGGGTATGCTACTCCTAATCATCTTGGTTACCATGGTTATCGAGTTATTATTTTACATGATATGTTATCATGATATATCGGGAGCTAAATCTGTTGTGAAATATAATAATGAGTTCAAAAGCCCTGCTGGCTCTCATCAGATATATAAGTTACAAACATCCTATAAAAGCACCTTTCTTTGTAGATTTCCATCTATCTCCACCCCCTCCCTCTCCCCTTCTCTTCCTCCCTTAAAGTCACACCCTCCTATCTCTCCTCCCTCCACTCCGGGTCAATCGTCTCCTCGCTCGCTCTTGGTAATAGCCGCATCATCCCTGAGCTTGTCTCCGTATTACCATCTCTTTACGAAGCCTTAATCTCAGGGCATCAGTCATCAATTGGTCTGATGAGCCCCGGGATCGACTGGGAGACTAGAGGTTCCATGCTACAGGACGCCAGCAGCTCTCTCCACACTGCTAAGATAAATGTTTGTGTATTGTAATCATTGAGTACGTATTGCTGTCTTAAGTTTAAAGGTTAAAGGTCAGCGAATGTTATAATTCAAGTTAACATATGTTCCATTCATTTATACAAAAAATGCATTTGCAAAATTGACACAACAGTCAACGAAATAACAATGCACGAACGAGCAGACAGCTTTAAAAGGCAAGAGCTAGCCACCTAAAAAAGGTTATAACGACATGATGCAAAGAAAAAGGTTATCACTTTGTTAAAACAGAGAAAATTAAAAGGACAGTAAGAATTTGACCATTATTTGAGGATATCTTTGGAAATTTCAATTTCTTGGATTTAACTAAATGGATGTCTGACAGGCGTAACATATAGACAAAGCCATGTGATCATTCGATGGGAACTATCTATCACATTTGAGATATTAACGATCAGTTTGGAATTAAAAGTGCCTCCAATGTTGGGTATTGCAATCATTTAGTACGTTTTGCTGTCTGAAAGTATGTTGTATTAATATGAAAGAAATAGAGAATACATATAAAAAGGAGAGATAGAGAGGTTAGGAGTTAAGTGAGGTATAAAAAGGAGTTTTATGAGAAGTAATTTTTGTACGCACATGACAATTTTATCAAACAAGACGAGAGAGAAAAAGAGAGAGAGAGAGAGAGAGAGAAAGAGAGAGAGAGAGAGGGAGAGAGAGAGATGGGCGAACAAAGGAGAGTATTAAACAGTGTGAGAGCCTGAGAGATAGAAAGAGTGGAGAAAGATCACGCGTTGAGGAGATGTAGAAGTAGAAGTAGTAGTAGACGAAGAAGAAACAGAAGAAAAGGAAGAAAAAGGAGGAGAAGTAGAAGAAGAAGGTGATGATGATGAAGAAATAGAACAAGAGAATGAAAAAATTAGTGGACTGACGTGTTGTGAATTACGACACCACGATCTGTAGGTGTTGGGGAGAGTCAAACTTTTATTTCAAGAAGCTCACGGAGGTCCTGTTTAAACAAAAGGTGTCGTGTCTAGAATTAGGGAGTGTTCAAGCTACTGAAGTAGGCACACATAAAACTTTCGAGATGGTACTCCATTGTGTTTGTCATGGGACAAAAAAGAAAGCGAGTGGGTCAATTTGTTTTTGAATTTTCGTTCTTAAATAGATGTATTAAATAGGATTATGAAGGTTTATCTCGCTTTTCTTATAGGATCAAGCAGATTAGAGACTGTTTATATCTTAGAGGTGAAATATTCTTCCCTATAATTTTATGCTGATAGTAAATTCAAACATACGTTGTTCTCAACGTCATTCAATGACGTATATATTGCTTTCTTTTTGGGGGCACGAAAACGGTATGAAACACCGAATGTTCTTATGAAAGCAAAAAGAAAATAAGACATATCTTCGTCATTTTACATTAAATTACGAGTACCAACGGATTTTTCTCCCAGGAATCCAAAATGCTGCATGAAATTATGAAGTGTACACTGCAATAATGTAACGCACACAACGGGACTAGTATAAATCTTATAAGGGCTTGTTGTTTGACGGAATCAATTGCTTGTAAACAAATCCGTTACCTCTAAAAGTCACGAGCGAGATTGACGGGATGAAATGAAATAAATTTGTTTCCTCGATGCATAGGGTAGCAATATTTATTTACATGTAGATGTCACGGTCAAGTGGTCCTAAGTAGGTTCATAGATCAAATGGTCAAGGATAATGGACATAAGGATTAACTGGACAATAGATCAAGAAAGCTACTTCTGATCTCTTTACCCATGATTGTACTGGAAGCATGATGAAGATTGCACTCGTAACAGAATAGATACGGTTTTAAAATAATAAAGCAGAATACGTTCAATGATCAAGACCTTGGTCTGTTAATCCCATGTGTTTAGACGTATGATTGGAACATGTTTCGTAAAGGCCGTTTAAGATTTTGAATATATCTTGCAATGTAAATGATAATTATCATCAAAAAATCTCAATCTCAAGAATTTTGAATCTCAGAAATATCTTAGTGGATCCTTCCCAGAACTTAACCATGATCACATTTTGGTGGTTGACGTTGTAACTTGATTTGTCAAAAGTCAATTTAGTGGCATGACATACAGGAAGGAAAATAAAGACACACTTTCTATGTCCGGTTTGCTTCTAGTAGGTGTATTCCTGGCTAAGTCTCTAGAGGTAAATCTTCCCGGTTTATAAAATCATATCATTTGTATGGTATCTTGCTATATATAGAATCTGTCATGTCATTCATTATCGTTCATAATCCTTTTTGAACTAAATTGTGAGTTAAAAACCACGGAAGTCATTGCATTTTAATGGAAAACAGAGTACATGTAACAGCCTTTATTCTCGGACTACACACTTTCACACCTATTGACAATAGTGGAATAAAAAAACGGGGGTTGTCCAACAACAAAAAAAGAGGAAAAAGAGACTATAATCGGGGACATGAGAACGCGATCAGAGCGCTTGGCGCCACCGTTTACATTAATTTCCCGCCGAAAGTTGGGTTTGTTTATATCCATTACCGATTGGTGCGACGTTAATCTTTCCTAGATAGGCTGCGTGACGAATAGCAGCGATTCGCGGATGGAACACGACGGGTCTTTCGTCAACTTTCGGCCTCGACAATTTGCACGCGATGACTATCATAGCTATGATTGTCCGAGGTGTCTTCTAACTCCAAAAGTAGATCACACCATGCAATCCTGGGAGTTATTCCTGCATTTTAGTACGCTTTATACTTATTAAAAAAGTCTAAAGTCTCTATGAAAAAAGCTAGTGAAACATTGGCTGTCTTAAATCGTAATATCTAATTCGAATATAGAATCGTGAATAGAAAGTGCATGCGATATAAATGGTATATTTTGTGGGAGTATTGTGTACATTTCTGAAGTTAATAAGCAACTCAAAAACCCTGCAAATATACATTTTGATATAATTTAGATAAGCTTGACAATCTTTGTAGTAAGTATATTGAACAAATTACATTAACACCGTGAACGATGGAGAAATATCATAATACAAGCCTCAAATTAAAAAATCCTTCTCTTTCTCTCTCTCTCTCTCTCTCTCTCTCTCGCTCTCTGTGTCCTTCATACACTCACTCTCTTCACCCTCTCTCTCTTTTTCTTCTCTCTCTCTCTCTCTCTCTCTGTTTCTATGGCTATCTGTATCTGTATCTGTTTTGCCCTGTATTCTATTTTCCTTTATATTTCACTATATCTCTTTTGTTAAAATGAACATTTCCGGAAAATGTTTATTCATGCGATATATAAGCATATAGTATGCCCTTCATGACGTCTTCAGACATGTATTTTTGATTATTATAGTACAAATTAAATTTCTGCGTCCTCCTTTTAGGTCTCCTAGGCATCTAACGAAAATGTGCACTTTGCCATTTTCTTTGTGTAAAATGAAACAAGTTTTGCCATGTTGTACAGGAATAGCAACGTCTCTGAGATGCTAAAATTACCTTTTGACATTCGCTTTGCCAGGAAGTGCAGTAGGTGGTGTACTGGCCTTCAAATCACAGCTACTACTCTTGACACGTGTGTATACGTGAAGAATTGATTGGGTAAGATATGAAGGGGAAGAAAATTTCTCGAGTGTAAGAAATCATGGGAAATATTGATCTTTCTGCCTGGTAAGATAAACGTTATTAATACCGTCCACGTCGTGGCAGCGTACATCAACCACAAATCGATCCCAGTCTTCTCATACTTCTACAACGCTATACTGAAATTGGAACATTTCGGGATGAAATAAAACCGAGATTTAGAAGAGGAAAAGGAGACTGGATGTGCAAGCGAATTAATGAAAATGAATGAAAATGGAACGAGTTCAAGTTATGGAATATTCCTTGAAGATAGATTGCAATTCCGCTATGAAATCGAAGAGTCAGGTGCCCTTGACATTATACGGCAATGATGTGTGTGTTAAGATGCTTTCTGTGCACTTTATCGGCGGATATTAAATTTGGAGGAAGTGGCCTTACGAGAAAAAAAGTGAATAAAGATAATACTTAGATAAAATGGGACACGTTTCAAAAAGCTTTCTCCATATTCAGCCTAAAATACAGATTCAGCGTTATTATATCATGTACATAATTATAGCCCACATTTTCCAGCTGTATATACATGTACTTATTGATAGGTAATAGTACAAGAAGAAAAAAAATAAAGGTTTGTAACCTGGGAAATGAAAATAGCTGATAAACATGTGATGTCTACTTTATATTTTATTTTGTTTTCAGAGAAAGAGATTGATAGTTATGTATGTGTGTGAAAAAGAGATGGAGAAGGAGGGAGAAGAAGAGGGATAGAGAGAGAGAGAGAGAGAGAGAGAGAGAGAGAGAGAGCATAAACCAGTTTACGAACATATTCAAAGTGATGCACACTTTTTTAAAGAAAGGTTGTTCTTGACATCCTGGAATCTTGCCCTAGGCTTGCCCAACAAAATCAACAAGTAATGTATGTAGACTGGATTCCAAGTTTCGGAGTTCATTTATTAATCAAGGCTGGCAAGTGGAATATATTGTTACTAGGGCGTAGAGCCCCAGGAAAGAAACATCCATAAATTTGAATATGTTAGTAGACCGGTCAATTTGAGAAGCAAAGAGACAAAATAAACAAGCTACAACAATACAGAACTTATCCATTTTTAGTCCGTTAATTTCTAGCCCTGAAAAATGGGAAACATTATGTTACTGATCAGACTTCTCTTATCGTTCACGTTATGCGTTACATGACTGAATCGTCTTCATTTAAACGCCACCTGAGTTTGTGAAGTCCCGACTCCTCAAACACTGACAGTTATTAGCTCGACCTAATGTATGTTTTATTTACTGTTAATCTGCGATTTATGGGAATGTTTATTAGAGTGAAAGTGACGTTAATCGACTAGAAAGGGGGGTAGTAAATCATTAGACTTAGATCGGCACCTAAATGCTCTGGATTTCTATTCATTTCCCCCTCTCTTTCATCACCCTTGAATGCCGTTTATCATAAAGGTTTTCAGCTAAACGGAATTTAGCAGCAGAGTGTTAAGTTCATGAAAACGTTATGAAAATTATTTATGAAATATATTAAGCTTTGGAAATAATACTAAAATCTGTTCCCCTTGGATTTTATATTTGGAGCTACTTCCTGCCAATGCTAATTGCGTCGGGAAAGAACTAAATTAAGCAGATGGGTCTTACTTTGTTTACGAAAAAGTGTATACAATTTCATTCTTGTTTAATTATACCTCATAACTGTGAAATCACCCCCTTGTACTGTAAAATATATTATTCTATTCTCTCTAACTGACTAGTTTGAAACCCTTTCGTTGGATACGTTTACAAAAAATGAAATTCTGCAAAGAATGTGAAGTACAAAATATAATGACAAATATCGAATTTCTCATTTTACTAGTCTGATTTAACCAAAGTATTATGAAGCAACACCTTCATTTGGAACAGGCTCTTGTTAACAGTTTGGCGTAGCGCAGAACGCAAGAGGAATATGTGTTAAAGGAAGTATGTTTTCAAACATGGTCGATTTTGTTTTCCCGGCACTTAACTCAACTCTCGATAATCTTTGCAATCATGGCTGGAAAATATCATTCATTCGTTTGTTAAAAGAGAGAACATCACATCGTTTTTGCTTTGTTTATACATCATATTCTTCCTTGAGATAATCATTGACCACATGAACACAACTCGAGTCTTGTAATCTCTGAACTCTTTCGCGTAATCATATACTTCTAATGAAACCAGACGTTCAGTTATACAAGAAATTATCTTATCGTTTCATTATCATATATACAAGAGTATGTAAGATCAACACATTAAATGATTTATGTTCAGGACCATAAATCTTCTGCAAGGTAATTATTGCCAGGATGTTCTATATTTATCCTCATGTCATGTATTGGGAACATATTAATGGCCATCCACACACCTGCTCAGACATATACGCTGCTGCAGAATTATAACACTAAAAAGATCACAGAGTTGTATATCTCTATGAAAAAGATGCATGTTTTACTTGATAGAAACGATAACCAGTCTGGAACACAATTTGCTCGGCTAATTCCGAAAAGGAGAAACATAATTGAGCAGGGGCGGATCCAGCTTTTTATAAAGGGGGGTTGGGGTGGTATGCGAGGGAGCGTAGCAACCGAGTCCAAGCGAGCGGAGCGAGCAAGGGGGGAGGGGGTGTCCTCCCTCCCACAGTAGGGAAAATTTTTGAAAATCTCTGTGTGAAAATGGCGTTTTCTTGCATCTAAAACNGGGGGGGGGGGGGGCAAGAGGGAGGGGGAAGTTGAACCCCCCAGTTTTTTTTTTTTTTTGGTTTTTGGGGGGGGGGGTTGCAACCCCTCAACCCCCCCTCTAGATCCACTTCTGTTGAAAAGTATAAAATGGACGAATAGGCTGTATCTGTGGATGAGATTAATGGAATGAAGGAGAAGAGGATGAAGACATACAAACTTCAAAACTGAAATGACTAAATATTTAAATTACACGTTTCGATGAAACTGTAGATGCATGCTCAGTTACGAGTACATGTTGATGTTCAAAGCGCTTTGCCATCTTTCGTAATCTCGGTCATTGTATAAACTCTTTACTTCAATGCGGTACCATTCCACGGTTGATGAAGGAACTTAACAACAACAACAACAACAACAACAGCAGCAGCAGCAGTGAAACGAAGCGAAACGGAAGTAGCATGAGTACGAGGACATGGTAAATCTGTTCTGTCCTTCAGGCCGCCTCGTTGAATCTACTTTCGAAGACATTTGCGGAAACAAAACCAATTAGACTTGACCGTCTACTAGCTAGAAGTGGTTGATTGCCGGTCAGTGACGCATAAAACCATTCTCTGTAATATCAAAAGAGATTGAAACTGTTAAATTGCAAGCTTTTGATATCGGTATCAAAATATGATTTTACTCTTGCTGCGTGAAGAAGGTCTTGATATGTTGGACATTAAGCAATTTGGACATAAGTTTTACAATTTTGTTTGTGGTGTTGTAATTCAAAGCCCATCATTTACTCTGCCGGTATCTGAAGAGTTTTTTTCACATTCGAATATTGAAAACTCACCTAAATAATTAGAAGGCTCGTCACTTGAACTTAGAAAACAAAATGTTCGTGTTTGTTTACTTCCGTTTGACAATAAAGATATAATTGTATCACTTCTGCAACGTCGAACTTGAAACATATTCCCTATATCCATATCTATAGATTTCTTGTAACACTGTATACCCAACTTTTGTGAGTTGTGGTCATTCGCTACCCGTCGTTCCATTTCACTGCTACCAACACTCGCTGGTAGCACATTTTGAACACGCTGAATGGTTGACGTCAAACTAATAAAAATTTATTTACATGTACATTTGATATAAAGTGGTATGTTAAGTATGTAAATGCGATATGGCAGGGTTAATCTGTTGCATCTTGTATCAGTATTTTGATCCCACCTCGATTCCATCCAACTAACTTTATAAATGCATTTCGGAGAGCTGAAAAGGGAGAGGTAAAGGGAGGAACCTCTGAATTTGGGAGGCTCAGACTTGGCCTGGAAGCGATTCATTGGAATTGCTCCCGTCTGCCCTTTAGTTTATCCACGTACCATCCTTAATTGCAGTGTAAATCAAATTCCGTTTGTGCAATATCCGACCTGGGCCACTGCTTTATTTGACGCTCACTTCAGCTCCCTTTCGAATCTTAATTACACTGATTGCACAGCCTGAATCTAGCAGACCTTTTCCGACCGATTTTCATGTCAAGAATGTGGAATTCTTCGGATTTCTAAAGAATGTCTTTGAGCCTTTCTGAGGTGAATTACCTGTGAAGGTCTCATTATATTTGCTTGACAGGCTCCATTTCCTTGAGAAGAATCTTGACCGATTAAAATCTTGATCTAAAGGGGTTAGTAGATCGTGTCATTGCAACCCGTGCAATGAAACGAAGAGAAGACTAGAACAACGTCACTTTACTGACCTCAATTTTTTTTCTCCTCAGATTTGCCGCTTCTAAGTTTCATTATTTTTCAAAAAAATACCTATATTGTCTTTGTTTAATTGTTTATGACATCTGTAGCATGTGAACAGATATCATCAGCTTTACAGTCTAAGACATATCATTTTTCCCTAATCTATGCGCTTCTAAAACAATAAAAGGTAAAGGATTTCTTTGGCAAATAATCAAACTCTCCCATACCTATTCTTTGATTTCTTGAAGCATTATTCCGTTTTCTCTTCTATTTCTTTTACAGATGTCGAATGGTGTTGATCTGACCGAATTATATAAGACTCCTGGTTGAGCATCGTAAGTATCACTTTATTTCTTATAATCATTAGCGCGGGAAGCTTATCTCTAGCCATTTTGCATCGGTGTCATTGGGGACTACATATATTATGAGTCCATGTATTTATATTTAAATGAAATACGAATATTATTCGTTTTTATTAAAACCCCTGTCACCTTTACGCTGTAGTTTTTAATACACATTCGCATAAATGATATATCTTCTTGTCAAACCATTACACATTTTACCAATAATTTTGCTTGTTTGGTTGTATATAGTTATGTAGACATTTAGGGGGTATATAATGCAATTGACGTAACAACAAAGCTTCCGCTGTCCCAGTAGACTATCAGTCACACTCTGCATTAATATGCAGTGCCTCAATGAATCATAAATTTACTATAGAGATCGATGGGTAGAGAAACCAATTTGTTCAAACCAAGCTTGTTTACTTGCCACCATTAAACACCCATATCCTAGCAAAATATTTTCATGCTCCATTTTCCACCTTTACTTCTTTACTCCAATATTTTCATCTGGACGTGTGCATATATCAACGCGATGCTTTTTTTCTCTTTCTGTCAATCAAGTACCTATTCGCGGGACCCATTTCCTGCACTTTAGCTTCTTAAATAAATGTGTATGCATTTGACAAAATTTGTCGAATGGTCCAACTTGAACCAGAGAGGAGAAGCAGTGCAAAAGGTAATGTTAGTGCATTCCTCCCAAAAATCTGTCCCCATCAGAGAAAATGTGTCCGATTGTGGCAATCTAGATTTGATCCCTCGGGCAAATTAATATCTATAGAGGTTTTTTGCACGAATTAAAAATACTATTTTTGTCAGTTCCGAACGTTCTTGTAATACCAACTGACAAGCTTGAAAGACATCTTACATTTATTTTTGAAAGGCTAAATACAAATTTTGCTGAAGAGCAGAAATCGACGAGACAAAATGCCTAAACTAAAGTGCACGCCTCTCTCTCCGTGTGTGTTTGAACTATTTCCTCCCTCTCTTTTTTTCTTCTTCTCTCTGAGCTTTTTCACTTCTATGTACATTCGTCAAACGCGCGTGTGAAATTTGATTTTTATTACAACCGATGTCCTTCAATGGAGAGAATGCTAATTAATGGGACTTTAAACATGGCTGCCTTTTCCGCCTAAAAAGGCTCGGATTTCCCCCAAACAAAGTCACTGACCAATCAGTTTTGGCGCTCAAACGTTTGTTCAGCAGCAGGAGTCATTAAGCTCGGCCTCAATCAGGCGTGAATGTGGCTGGATAAAACCGGTCGGGTAGGGGTAATGGTTTGGGATTGGGAGCGGATGCAAGGGGGTCATGATGTTGGGGGTTTCTTGGTAGACCCTATCACGGAGTCGCCAATAATTAAGACGCTGAGATGATCGAATGGCGAGTCATCAAAATATAGATTTGTAACGTTGACCGTCTGGTTCTCTGAATGAAAATGAGTCACATAATCTTCTGTGACTGTAATATTGATCAGTATTATCGGCAAGGTTATAAAAAAAAGTATGATCATCTCAATGAAAGTAGTGCCAGAAGAGAGGTTGTAGAGAGGTCAGATTGTTGTAGAGACTGTGTGGTGTAGTGGTATCGGCGCGCAGGTGAATGGTAGAAGAAGTCCTGAGGTTGATAATGATGATGATGGTTATTTGGTTGTGGAGTTGTATAATTAGGATAATATTGTATACATACCAATGTCGGAAAACTTGGAGTTTGGGTGGAGGTGGTGATGTAGGTGGTGATGAGTGTAGTGGTGGTGGTGATGGTGATGGTGTCGGTAATGGTGGTGAAGATGGATGCTCAAAGTAGTGGTGGTGGTAGTGGCGGTAGTGGTAGTGGTGGTGGTGGTGGTGGTAATGGTGGGAGTTATGGTTTTGGTGATGGTGGTGGTGACCGTGGTGATGGAGTTGGTTGATCACTAAGGTGAAAGTAGCAATATTGTATTGCGGAGTTTCATTATAAAGTTGATTCGATATGATCAATCATCGATCCTGATTATCAAATCATAAAACTCATTTATTTCCAAATCTAATATTATCTTGTGAAGATGTGGAGTCATTATATACATTAAAGTATATGGGTCGATGTACTTTCATTTACACAATATAAAGTACCTGATTCCCTGTGTATAATTTCGTTGCTTGCTCTGTTGTCTGACAAATTACAAGTTTTAAGGTTACACGAACAAGGCCAACGTTTGTCTTAGCCTTCATAATTAGAATGTAATACAAACGAAATCCGTGAAGGTTCTCCCAAAATTGATGTATTGTTATGGTTTTGGTTCTGAATTATTGGCATTTTCATTTTCCTAATGATATTCATTATGCATCACGTTGTGCATTGTTCATTACTACATTAATGCTTCAAATTGGATTCTTTAGTGAATGCTTCAGATGATCAGAACATTGTTTACATTTTTAGCCCGGAGATGAGCAGACGTCAATCGTCCCCTGCTACCGGCACACCATTTCACCCCTCTGACGTAAACATCTTGGGGATGCGTCCCCTTCTTGCGTACATTTATCTACATTCATCTGTTTTGCTATCAACATTATTGATCAAAACCAGCACAATATGATCTAAACTGAATATGGTTTTAATCATAATACACCTCCCGATGATAAACAATTCCCTTGTGAGTTAATCGAATGTTGGCATCTTCGGTGAATGGTGGATTCTAATATAGCATACACCCATTGTTCATTTTCCCCTTTCTCATAAATACAAAGTCTATACGATCATTGCAATATTGCTGATTGCAATGCAAGGATATGCGGTCAATTATAGCATCATGCTATTGTTATTTGTTTTCCGATATGAATGAGATGGTACAAATTAGACCATAATCTCTCGGATTCCAATATGTATGATTACCGGATGTAAGTCTGCCAAACTAATTCAATTTCCAATTAAAGTTTCGCGTGGGTATGAGAGAGAGAGAGAGAGAGTCAACTATTCAAAATACGTCATTTTTTTTTTCCTTTTCTTATTGGTACCCCTTTCTGCACGTGGTTTAGATAATTATTGATGTAGAAGCTATGAAATGTGAATTCCCTGCATATCTAGGCACCCGATCGCTGTCATCGCGCTCCCCAGAGACTCTGGGGGAGAGTAAGGCTTTATCTCCGCTCACGACTCGTGATCCCGAGATGTTTGTAAAGATTATGTAGAAGGATCAGATAAAAAAAAGCGTATCAAGTCATTCTTCTCGTGTCAAAGCGTTTTAAATAGGATTTTACTATGAATAGCATTTTCATCATGCATAGCGGTATTATGCACGTTCATTGTGTATATGAATCATGACTGCTATGAATATAATCATTTTGTAGTTATTGTTTCGTGTACAACAACGTTGTAAATCTGCTACGCACAACAACAAATGCAACCCTTTCTCTAAATCTAAAAGGATCTTATTAAACAGTTGTATAAACACTCTTTAAAATCGTTAAATAGCAATGCCTGCTAAAACTGACGAATGCATGGTCCAACGTGAAAAGTAGTTATCAAGTCATCATTGCATCTGTTAAAAATAATTGGTATTACATGGGAAACATTTCATTTCATTTCAAAATTTCATATTTATTCTCCTTTTCTCTTTCATTTCCCTTTTAACACAATGACAGAGCCGATACAAAACGGACCTACAAACACGACAAATATATTTCCTCTAAGTGTGAAAAATGTGTTCTTATTTAAAAACAGATGACGGGGAAACGATAAAAACAGGCAGATTCCTTAAAATTTGGTACACAATTTATCCAAACATGATGGTTTAATCGAGTCAAGTTCATCCACAATACTTTCAAAGAAGTTCAGAAGTAAAGTACTTTGACCTATGCATGAGACTATCAACTTCAACTGCCCTTCCCGTCAGCAGTGTCATAGAATGTAAATGAATAGAAAGAATCGAGCACGGTCCAGAAACTCAATTATTCGGCGAGATTGCTATGTCCCTAAGCCATCCGGAAACTAAAACAGTGTATTAATATCCATGAATATCGAGTGTTTAGTCGCTATGATGCAATTAGAAGATCTTAATACGCAAAATTAGGACTGTTGCGAAAAGCTGGCGAATGCAGAACAGGTCTTAGGCAGCAAGAAAAGAAAAAACCCGCAGTGAAATTGCTTGGGGTATTGGGTCGTCGTAACTTAGCACATTCGTGTACTACGTGATCTTACGTGTGCAGATGTGTAATATCTTTCTTGAGTTTTGTAACGGAATGTCTGTTGTGTTCCGGGATTGGTTTGTTTTAGGACAGTGACTAAAACAGACAATATCATTTACAGAAAGGTCATGGATTAGTAATGAACCGACACATGCTATCCTCTTCTAGACAGTTTGTGGGGTCTTTTAAAAAGTGAGAATTTTTGTTTTGATCTTAACTAAAGTGCGTAACAGAAAGAAAGCTTAAATCCTTCACAGATATAAGAATAATATTAAGGGAATCTTTTTAAGCATAACGGGCTAAAATCTTATTTAAAAAAAAAAATTAAATACAATGTGCATGTGATCTGAATGCACAAGACTGCAGCTCGTGACTAAACCTAATGTTGACATGTTTGTAAACCGGGGAAAGGGTAAGTGTGTGAATAATCATCGGGGTAAATTCCCATTTGGTAATTTAATTATTTCTGAGCTGCCAGTAATAATTGGCTACAGCCAAAGCGGTAATTTCCTATAATCACCTAAAAATGATAAATCTGGCAATTATTTGATGTATTGATGTGAGTATGCTACGAGTCCGAGGTGTGGTGAGCGGAGTATCTTCGATAACTACAAAAGGACATAATACGAACATGGCAGGAGAGATCGTTACTATTGAACATTCAACAATGATCATGAAAGAAACGAATTCATGAGTATCAACATCTTGCAGCATAGAGATCACACATCGGAGAAATGTATTTATTGCCAACTACGTATTTTTTTAATGTTTTGTTGTTATCTTTATCTTGTAGTGGTATTCCAAAATTCAAAATGTTGTGTGATTCCCTGTCGGAAAGTATATCAGTTCATATTCTATAAGTTTGATAACAGAAGTGAAACCCTACAATGTTTTATTCATCAGGTTTAACACAGTTGAAGGCCATTAAAAGGAAAGTCCAACATCTTAATATTATGCGGCTCCTACGTACAAACCTTTTTTAAAACATTTTTTGCTGTATTCATATGTTTATATAACTGAAAATAACAAATAATGCACGTTCTGTGTTAACCTTGAAAGTAAAAGGAAACTACGTGAGTGGGAAATCTAAATATAGTAAAATAACAGAGAAGTGAAAATGCGAGTATAATGCAAAAGAGATATATAAATGAGGAAAAAAAAACATACGCAGTTAAGTGGTAAAAAGAAGGATATTTTAAAGCTAAAATAGGACAAGAAGTGGAAAGGAAGGAAAAATATGTAGAGAGAGAGAGGGGGGAGGGGGAAGAAGAAGTGAAGAATGCACTTTAAAAATAGGAGACTGAGACACTTGGCGGAAAAACATGAGGGAAAATGAAACTGTATCATAACGAGAAGACTGGTTCTCGACCCTTCTCCGGGGCTGATTTTCATCGTACAGGTGGTGTCACCAAGTTCGTTTATGAAATACATTTATAGAGCGAATGTGAATAAGATAATAATGACGCAGGAAAAACAGACAAACAAACATTGGTTACGGGAGACATTCCATACAGGATCCACTTCCTCGTGTTGCCAATTTGGCTTCCGAAGCGGCATTTGATGACGCGGAGAGATCAATGTCGTGATCGATTTGATCGAAACTTCTCTACATTTGGTCGAGCTTCCTCTGTTCTTGCATGCAATTTTGAATTATTCTCAGGGTTTCTACAGGTACATTGCTTTCAAAGGTTAATGAGAAGGGATGGGGTTCTCAAAGCTCACAAAAACTTTGTTGAATTGGATGGAAGGCTTTAAGATATGATAAAAAAATTTTGTATTTTTTTAATTTAAAAATATATATTAAATCAATCGTTGAGAACCAGAGAAGTACAATAAGAGTATGAAGCAAGATGAAAAATGATTCGAAAACAAATATTTGTTATCATGCAAAAAACATTACAACTGCTAGAGAGGAAGGTGATTAGGAATGTAGATATAAGAGAAGACAAGAGGAAACAATAAATGTGTAACTTTATCAAATCAAATCAAGGATAACCAGGGAACGCGAGTGTCGAACAGATATTACCATATAGTGGGTTAACAAGAGACAAGGCCCGAATAAGAGATGTGAGCAGAACAAGATAATAGAGAGAATTAAGGCGTTGGAAAAAAAGATAGTTATATCAAAGATATAAAAGATGGATTAGAGGAGAGGGGATGTATTAACGGGGGTGTCAGAGGTATAGGGTAAGAAGTAAAGATGGATTAGAGGAGAGGGGATGTATTAAAGGGGGTGTCAGAGGTATAGGGTAAGAAGTAAAGAGGAACTGGTCGCTTGGATGGAGACGGTAATGACGGAGGTATGAAAATAATATAATAAATGAGTAAAGAGAGATAAAGGGAAGGTTAATACGAACAGATGAAGTGATGTTAAAGATATATTTAAAGAACATCCAGGAATAACGCGAAGGAGAAGTAGAGGAAGAACATTGAGCGATCTTTTGTCACTTTTCTTTGACCATTCCAAGAGCTAGTCCTCAGCTTTATACGAAGCAAGACATGATGATTTCAATCTTTCCCGTTAAGAAGAAATGTGTTCAGTATTCCTGAGAAGAAACTGGGGAATGGAAAATAAATCTGCCCTGGCTTTTATTTGCTCAAACAGTTTGTTCCCCCCATCGTCACACAGAAACATAACACCTACTGCTAAATGCCACTTGCATCGAATGTCTTGGAAAGACATCATCAAAGTGAAGATGGTATCTCTAGCAGTGATGTCCCATTGTGTAGTGATTCGAGAAAGTGTCCAGTCCTTTATCCATACTGCTTCTTATTTTAGTTTTAACGGCATTCATACATTGTTAATACACTATTCAGGGTAATCTTAGTTTTCGCACATGATAGAACACCGACAAATAGACAAATAAACATACATGTAATCATCTAATTCGTTATTGCATTCTTATTCTACCTCTATGTATTTATCGTCCAGTTTTTATTTATTTTCCAGTTGACTCTTGTTTGCATGAATTTTCGTTATATATAACTATGTATAGATTTAAAGGTCCATGTAAAGTGCAATATGTTTAACTTACTTTTTTTGTAAAGGAACTATATCTTAACAAAATACATAAAGAGATCGATTGGAAATTTTCTTTATTAGCATTCATATAACATGATCATACACTATCATCACTTGCCACAAAACTACAATGTCATGTAAGTTCATCTTCAAAAGGATGATCGTACTCGTAATAGGAGAAGCTTTGATGAATATGAAAATAGATGCGTCTAATTGCCCTGATTATTGTCCCCATTTCTCGCCTAATATTCCATTGTAATCTGTTGACTGATGCTCAATCTATGAGAATAATCAAATCAAGACTTGGCACCGATTTCAGATTATCCTCGTTCCCTTCTAAAAACGCGCATCCGTTGATTCTCTGCCTGAACAGTTTTGGTAAAAATATGTTTGCATAAGGACAATAAAAATGATATCAAATGATTGGCTTCTTGGGAATATCTATAGTGTCAACATCGGAAATGGGTGTTTCCCTCAAACTCATAGGCGAGTTCGATGGGGTTCTACGAAAACACATAACTACGGTAGTCATGAAGTTGTTTTTCCTTGAGACCGGTCATATAAAGTTCATTGACTTTACCCACTTTACCCAGGACGGTATTGGGAGGTTCATTAAAGCTGATAGAAGAAAGACCTTGATAGTGAACGCTTTGAATATTTCTTAAATTAGAAGTAAATGCATGTCTTGTTTACGTCTTGTCCCTTCATTACACTTCTGACATTTCGCCAAGATTCGACGTAATGGCCATGGCGTATCCCGGATGGTTTTTATCAGGGAGGGCGGGGAGGGCGCTGGATAGATTTTGTTTGTTTAATCTGTCATTCACATTAAGATAGAATAAGGGGATGTACCCGTGTCTGAATAATAAATTATAATGAATAGTTAATATGAAATTATGACAAGATCATCCAACACCAAGGAAAGTTATAATTATTCACTGGGGTTCGTGCCTCTTTCCCCCCCCCCTTTCCCTCGGACCCGCCACTAGTGAAGCGAGATTGTGATGCTAACATTACTTGACATTATAGTCTACGGTTTAAGTTTGAGACAGAAGCCCCATGCTAGACCTTTTATAGTAAGATGGATACAGTTCTTCTACTGGTGTCTTAGCAGATAAAAGATTGTACCCATCAGCATTATACGAAATCAAAGTAAAAACCCCCAAAAGGGGGTCTTTTTTGTATTTTCTTTTTGTTTACAAAGAACAGGGAAATGTTTGAACATATGGCACATGAGCAATAAAGAAAACCCTCCAGTCGTAGACGCCGCCATGTTGCACATTAGTTCGGACATGTGTCCTTCAACTCATGATATCAATCGATTAGCAAATATCAAACCAAGTTGACACCCTCAGAATCTGTCTGCTAGCTTCAGTCAAGCCCTAACATCCAGTCCTCTCCAAACTGTACGTGAGTGCAAACAACAATGCTTGATCTCATCTTCAAATGTTACATAAATGTCAGACCTCATTCCATTCCATGAGGTTCAAAAAAAAAATGAGAAATATTCTTCAAAATTGCAAAAACGTTATGCTTCAAGTCCAGAAGTTCTAGTTGTTGTTGTTGTCGGTTTTAATGGCTTTTTCCATCGTCGTTGGATGATTTTCGCCAGATTTTCTAGATAAATGATCAGTCTTCATACATGTCGACATGCAAAACACGAGATATATTTATTATCGAAGATCATTTTTACTTTCTGATATTGTTGCTTTGTTTTAAAAACCTTTTCCATCCAATGGTATTTTTACTTTTTTCCATTACTTCTAGTTCTTCAACAATTTTTTTGAAGGTCATTGGGAGAGTATTTTCGAAAACGTATACGTTGAAATATAGAAAGACAAGAGAATAATTATTATTTGAAATCGTAGCCAAATTTGAAGCGGGAAAATGGAGCACGTTCTCCAGGGAATGGCGTGCGAGTGTATTTATAGTGTGCTGCTATGGATTAGGAGTGATTAATATCTCTGATTGGGTTCGTATGACTGGTATTGGGAGCGAAATAATTCAGCCAGATTTTTTTTCCCGCCATCGTTGGTCACAAAAATGATGAGGGAAGGCGAGAGGAGGAGTTAAAAAATGATGGGAATGCTTTATACTCTTTTTAAAGAGACAGTAACCCATGTAGTGCGTTATATAAATATAAAGTATTCTTTTTATTTTGCAAGCAAACGCAAGTCCTTCAATAACCTATAATAACAATTAGACACGACTTCAATATTGTATTTTAGATAAAAGTTAGTTTTTTCTTGACAATCAGTGGATTTAAGATTAGGGTATATTGTATAGATCAGTATACATGTATAATGTTGTTTATGGACATGTGTTGGCCTGTATATATTTTTAAGTCACATGATTTAGTTTTGTTGGCGGTGGAATTGGTGATTTTGATGATGTTGATACTGTCCATACGATGAGACATTTTATCATTGTGATAAACAAGGCACACCATATTTCTCGACAGCAAAACATCTGTCTTTTACAGACGACCTTTCGCCGTCCATATTAGTTTCAGATATCGCGCCCTGTTTCAAGGCACGCCGAAAACACTTTATGTGCGGGAAAATTCAGTGATTTAAATCTTGAATTATTGGATATGGCTCATGTAACATATTATACACAATGATGATCGGGAATGCTAGATGATGAGTGATTTAAAATGTAAATTGTTAAAAAGAATTTGTACAAGGTAAAATGAATTATTTACTATACAGTGCGTCCCACAAAAAAACGAAACCGAGAACTATCGATGTTTTATCATAACTTCCATGCACGAAGTCTTTCGTCTACGGCTGATTGTCAACGAAACGGAGTTAAGTCTTTTGTTAATTCCATTTGTTGCAACCTTAGACAGCCAGTGAAAACGAATTCGTTTAATAAAATAATGGAAATGCAAGCACTACTTTAAACGAACGGAGCTTTGTTATTCCTAGCTCATTTTTCCTGACTGAGGGGTGTCATATGAAAGAGCAGAAACTCAACTTTCTAGAAATGTGATTTTCTTTTTGATACTCAGATACTGTTCGCCAAATGACTTTTTGGTTTCCTGTCTTCAAATTCGTTTTAATCACTCATGCGTGAAATATGGATTACCGGTATACAAGTTGCATCAAATGAAAGAAGAGGATCTTAGCTTTACAAATATGTGTCATTTGTTCAATTATAATTGTGATTAAGTTAAGATAAACCATCGATCATTCTTGGTTTCGTTTTTTCTGGGACGCACTGTATAGTACATCAAAACAAGACAAATAAAGATAAAGTGCACCAAACATCATAATGTATATGAGATGCAAGAGAAATGGACGATAAAACATACGATTATACAGATTAAATATCAACAGCAGTGGTAGATACAAATAGCTAAAATACAGAAATTGGGATCTCAAAAAGGAAAAGATAATCAGATTCTATCGCTTCCTCCCTACCCCAACCCTATTCCTCAAATTACATTCGCTTTGTGACATACAGCAATATGACATAGTCCGTCAGTTTGAGTCTCCACGTTAAATTAAATAAAATTGCACTATCTTTTCCAATTGTAGCTGGGAATCAATTGGCATTTGTTATAGTCAACAAGAGGAATACATCTATTAGGTTTTTCCATTAGGTACTACGTCATTGATTTGGCGATATTATGACGTCATAAATGGTGGTATCGTCACAAGTCAGACGGTGAAAGGTGGATAACAACGTTTTAAACAACTTTAGTCACTCAGTACATACATGCTAAGAATAACAATAGGCCCAGGCCTATAAAGAAAAGTCCCAACGATTTTCCAGCCTAACAGAGTCCATGGTGTTGCTTTGTGAATTGTATTCGTTATTTTTTTAAATAGATAATTGTGATGCTTTTTTAAAAAAGGGATTGGCATATTTGCTTTAAAACTGCATGGAATCATTTATTCATTGTGTACAGTCGGTGTCTCTTTATCATTATTTAGGTGTTGCAAG
>BEXV01000244.1:119945-133444 GCA_003118195.1 Hemicentrotus pulcherrimus | reverse complement strand
GGGGGGGGGGGGGTGCAAGCTTCCTTTGGGAAAATGACACATGTTAGACCACTTTAAAAACATATTTCATTGTCCAATGCCAAAATAGTATTACGAATTTAAAAGGCTCTCTATGTTATAATGCATGAAAGTCACTTAGTCATTAAATGATTCGGTTAGCCTGTGATCTAATCATTTTAACTAATTCACAGACACCAAACTAGGATGTTTGTCCGCTGTCTCGTGTTTCACAGACGAAATCAAAAAGAAACCTTCATTTCATTCAGCCGGATCTAGAGACCTACAGGACGTTCACATTCGGCCGGGATTTTCAAAAGATTCACATGCTAATCACGAGTCTGTTCGCATCATCCATTTACGCATATGTGAACGCACATTATACAGAACGATGGTTTTAAAGCAACAAAATACGAACCGCCCTTAATTACGCAAATCTCTATCAAGCGAGTGAAGCCGATATCAAGAGTCACAAATCGCACTACTCCGACCATTGGAGTCGATTGACCGGGGGTAAAGTTGGTCAATAAAGATACTTAATCGCATCAATTTCGAGCTCTTACGTGAGAAGAGCCTATTGACAGAGAGCTTTTTATTAATTTTTCCGCCACGGATAGGGGCCGGTTATGTTGCAGTCAGTCAACTTAGAGGGGATATTGAGAAGCGGTGATGATAACTTGGTTACAAGTTGTTTGCGTAGAGTGTTAGTGCTCTCTCGTAATGTGTTTGCATGAATCTGGTCGGTGAGTTGACGGCAGTCTACTTTGATGTCTATATCAAATAAACTGAAGTAGATGTATTTAACAAAGGGAAACTTATAAGTCTACGCTTTCTATAATTATGTTTCATTCTTTAAATAAAGACACGTTTTGGGAGGAGATCAATTTGTATGGAGGGTTTAAGGTAGCGTGATCTTTTCTTTTCATTATTTGGATAAAGTCGTAAGAAATGAAATAGCAATCGATTTGGTGAAAGGATCAATACGTTATGTCTTTCACTTTCTCTTTATACTTCTCTTCTCACGTTCGGCTTTATGTCCGATTCCACTTTCCGTAGTATTTCTTTGTCTTGTGTTTGGTCGGTCTTTGATAGTAAAGAATGGTCCGAAAATTCTCAGTCTAATTCGTTTTTTTGCATGACTCAAACTTAGTAGAAAACTTTCAAGATGGCTTTCATAACTTGTGAATGAACTGTAACACGGCGGTATGTATTAACAAACAAAAAACAAACAAACCGTAGGAAAACGATAAGAAAGAGTGTGATTGAGAGAGAAAGAGAAATATACAGACAGAGAGTGAGAGGGGGAGATGGGAGGACAGAGAGAAAGAGATAGAAAGAAAGAGAGGGAGAGAGGGAGAGTGATAGAGGGAGAGAGAGGGGGAGAGAGAGAGAAAGAGATAGAATATGCGGGAGAACGAAGGGTGAGTGAAAAGAGAGGAAAAAGGGAAGGGAAAGGTACTAAGGGGGAGACAGAGAGAAAAGAGAAAGAGACGAAGAAAGAGAGAGAGGAGAAAGAATAGACATAGTTGGATAAAGAGTCGTTTTACACTTTTAAACAATTATAACCTCCATACTTCCATGTTAAGGTAATTGAGATTGCATTCGGGCATATATTACAGGCGTCACTGTGCTTAATTGAATCGTCTGATTTTACCCAATTAATTTAGATTCCCTCAACTAATTCGCCGCGGTAATTCGAGACGGTGTCTTTTAATTAATTGTGCAGCACTTAAACCTAAGGCTAATGTTTAATGGCATGTTGGAATATGACGGCACCTTTCTTCCCCAATTTTTTTTCTCTTCTTTTCTAACCTATTGTTGCATTGGTAATTCCTGTTTCATTTCATTTAGAAAGAAATATAAACAACTGTTTGTTTGGATCGTCAGCTTTCTCCGTCGTTAACTGATTTCACGATTTCTTCTTCTCTATCTGTATTCCTCCCTTCGTCCCGTTCCCACTTTCTGCCTGCCACGTATTCGATTTTTGACGTTTTCATTATAAATGTTGTTACCATCTCATTTTATAAATAAGGTAAGCTTGTATTTGCTTCAGCAGCTATTAACTTTTTATTCACTTTTTCATCTTGTAAGAACTGGTATTAAATAGTCCAAATTTCCAACATCATTTTACGCACATCATATTCGTTAACTGAATAATACTTAACCATACTAGAGCATTTTCTCGGAAGTTTAACTGTTTAAGAGTAGATTTTCATTCCAGTTGGTACTTTTCAAGTTCGTGGTGCTAATTCAATGCCTTGATAATTACTTTTAATTGGAGAAATTCGGATGTGGGGTGAAAGTGGGGTGAATTTTGTATCCCTTTTAAAAACGAAATGAACGAATTACGGTTATTTATCCTGAACTTGTTTCCAAGCTTTGTCAGCCTGGATGAATTGAAATTAAAACAATGATTAATTTAGTCATAAAAGCCATATGACGCAGATTTACGACCCAGCGAATATAAAGAGCGTTGAGCAAAGCGATTATAAAGAGCGTTGAGCAAAGACACCAACGTTTCGCGCATTTTGTCTAAATCATTTATTTCGTAATTTGATTCAGACGAATTCAATCTAAATTTGATTCCAAAAAGCAATTTTCTCCTTGATCCTAATCATAGGTTTTTAATTGTTTTCATTGTTATGAGGATTATTATTACCACTTACTTCCGAGATTATGATGGAATATATCAATCAGTGCAATATATTACCCTTCGTTTATTGTTAAGTGCAAAAGCTTGAATGAGAATAAGGGTACATTACGATACAAATTAAATACTATTCAGTATCAAATTGAAATAGTTAAATGCTATAAATCGACATGAAAAGGAATGAAATTTCCACCAGCTTAAATTGAAAACGCGTGTTGAAATATTTATCGTTTTCGTCAAATTTATGATAAATTTGTTTGTTATGCTCTACTTTTGAAAAATTGAACATTTCATCCTTTAAACCATAAACGACGTATTTTGTTGCCTCTCTTTATCTACCATGCAATCTTCATTATAAACAAGTTACCATGGATATTCATGATTAATAGATGTTTGTATTTATTTATGTTTCTCTATCAGGGAGAGTTTGACAAATCATCTTCTTATCTTGGAAAATTTTCTTCACCTAAGAATACATTTTGGTAAGTGACAATCTTCAAGATTCAAACTGTTTTTTTAAAGCGACAGTGTGTGTTATTGGACCAATTTGCATTGATAAACTGGTTTAAAACACCAGGTGTTTTAAACCAGTTTATCAATGCAAATGAATAATTAACGTCAACATCCGAAAACGAGACTCAGTTTCAAACAGGGGTCCCTCAGAGTCACCTTGCATGCAGCCGTATACCGCTAGACCTACTGAAATTTCTCTCTGAAATCCATAAGTTATGTTGTATATTTATTACTTTTGCCTGGGCTTATCAGTACATCAGTCTTTTGTATATCGTTAAAGTATAACATCATTTGAAATGCAAGACCTTTTGCATATCTCTCTTACCAAATCAAGTTAATCAACCTTTAATGTTTGCCTATTTGTTACGTATTTGTATCTATTTTTTAAAAAGTGCCTTACATAATTCTTCAACTGAATGACAATAACTATAAATACATCAGGGTATATTTTGGTCAATGGACAACACAAAGTGCATCATCATTTATGCAAGATTTGTTTTCGTCATTTTGCGTAATATTCTGAAAAATAGTTTTCTGTGATGCAATTTCTTCGAAAGTGAGAGTGCTTTATTCCCCATTGCTGGGTTTGTGTTTCCTCCACCTTATTGTACATTATCACATCAGAACCGCCTTATCTGGTACAATAATTTCACCGATCAATGACGTCATGTTTTGTGGACGCAGGGACAAAATAGATGTTCATTCTAGAAAGAAATTGTTTGCCCATTTTTGGATTTGATACTGACTAATTCTTTGTTGTGCATGGTGTCTGTCTATGTAGAATTTAGTTGTTATAGATCAATCTCTGCATGATGTCAAACTTAGCGTAATCAGTGGTTTCGTTTTTGCTGTCTTTCATTCTATATTGTTGACACTACATGTACGTATATCGTCAAGCAAAATAAGAAGAGTCTTCTTGTGAAAAATTCAATTCAAGAGTTTGATATAAAAGCTGGTGAATCTCTCATGCCATCATAAAATTCAGGGCGGGTCTAGCTTTTTACCAGGGGGGGGGGTGACCAATTTTTTCCCGAAAAACGCGCCGTTTTACTGTTTTACTTTCCTTTTCTTTTTGACTTGGCCGCCCAAGGGAGGGGGGGGGGGATAAACCGCCGAAACAACCCCCTAGATCCGCCCCTGCAATTTGCACGTTTAGACCATTCCCTAAGAACATTCCCTAAGTTGATGTTTAATCATGGAACATCTAATCTAGGCATCTTTTATTTTTATCTGCCATCTCATAAATCCTTTTAAAACCCAATAAAAACATAATTACAAGCGTTAATCCCTATAACACAAAGCATGCCAATTGTGCTCTTGATTGTAATTTTTAATGGTACAATTTAATATAAAAATTAAAAATTAAGAGACTCTTGTGAACATGTGCTATTCAGCATTTAGCTGCAGAGCATTGTCAAAAAAAACAAAACACATTATTGAATTAAACTGCATTGGATTGAAGCAATCTCACTCGATGTTTTTGACCTAGAGATATATAAATATATGTTTGATCGTGATGATCTACAATGGTCTGTGGAAGGTCATTCAGTCTCAACTAATGATGAAGCTAAAATCGTATCAGTCTTTTTTTATATAGTAATGTTCAATAGTGATCACCCACACAAAGTTCTGACGCATGTACGCTAAACGCCAGATCATCAAACAAACAATCTGAATTTACAAACAATAATCGTGAACATTTCTGGAAGTGTGCTGTGTTTTCCATGAAGATACTAACTATCAAGTCTGCCTTACCGTACCAGGGAGGAAGCAGTACTCATTCGGAATGAATCGCAAGTTAGAATGAAGAGCGCAATCAAAAATAGGAAGATGTGGATAATAAAAGCATTTTTATAATCCTTGAGAAGTTACATGTACTCTCAGATCTGGCTTCCAAGTATACACCAATTGTGTTGGTAAACATGTCTTTTCAAAAGCAAGAATCCTCCACTTATTCATGTTACTCCTTGATCAAAGTAGAACAGAAATACATTATTCTGTTGTTCGGTGAAGTGGTTGCCAGGGCGAAAACCTCATAAAAAGATAAATAGTACGATCACGTGTCTGTCTGTGTTTGATCCTTTCTCAACTCACACCATGCACAGAAATTGTTATTTCCGTAGTTCGTTATTTTTGGGGGGAATTCAAATTTTTTATTGCTTTATTTATACACACTGTATTAGCAAATTACAATAACCGCATGGTGTAGATTTCATCTATATTTCGTATGTTTGGTCTCTGAGTCAGAGTGTAGATACAAGGGACATTTCAATTGTTAATTTGTGCACTTTAAATTTACAATCAAGACAATCAGAAGCACTTCTATGCATATTTGGTAGAGGTTTCCCAACAAAATCTTTTGATGCTTCATCAAATTCAAAATGTAAGTTGTAAAAGAAGGAATTTTTGGACATTTTTGTTTGCAAGGCGCTCGATTATTATGACTTTTAGAAGCATCCAGAAGCAATTATATGTTTGTCTTATAACATGGATTTTCATGATTCATCAAGCCCAATTTCCTCAATTTTGATTACTGTCCTTTTTTTGTTGTTGGCCCCCAAAAGCTTACAGGTGTAAGCTTAAGAAACATTACTACAACAGGCATAGCACCTATTTAAACCTTACTACCACTACAGGCAATAAAAACGGTTTTGTAAACGCCAGAGTTCGGAAGGACCTCACCTACGTATTTTCCAGCTATTTCTTCGAAAAAAAGTTACATGCTTTTGACCTTTACCTCTGTAATACTGAGGTTTGGCGTTTCATTAATTGTCATCATTTTGTATGCGGGATGAGAATTATAGTCTTACTTTGAATAATAACCAGGGAATAGGAAACACTAAACAGACGGAGATTAAAATGAAACTCGGGAGAATGGTTGATTATCTGGAGTCGGTTACCAAAGTGCAGAAACTGTTGATGTAACCTTCAGCTAGAAAGCGATAGCACGAGCAATGTTTCTTTTTGACCCCACACCATCTTCACTTCTGAAGGCTTGCTCGTTTTATTTCTTTTAATGAGACGACTTTGGCGCCTCTTTCCTGTGACGTATCGTCTGTTCACATAACTTCCGCATGTTTCTTTTTTTTTTCTGATACATGATGTTGCGCATGCATGTGAATAATATATTTGCTAAAGCATTTTTTTAAGACGATATTTTTGTTTATAAACCAATGTTCGGGTATAGTTTGTAGATGTCCATATTGTTTTGAGCGAGAAGAAGAGGGAAAGAGAAGAAGTAAATGAAAGGCATTGTGTCGAGAAGGAGTTAATACCAGAGAACTGGAGGATGAATAAAACTAAAAAGTACAAGATACAAAGAAATAGATGAAGGGGGTAAAATGGCTAGATACAAATATTGCAAATAAAGTTAATGATGAAGAAAAAAATCAGACAAACGGAGCAAAATGCTATAAAAAGAAATATAAAGAAATGCTAAAATCATGTAAGAGGGGTAAAAGATCATAGTATAAGGAATAATTAGATTTGCTCGAGAAGAATATATTGATATATATCTGATTTCTTATTTATACCAAAAAGTAGGATACATAAGAAATACGACTTGATCGAAACACAGTGAATCTGTTATCGTCTTCTACTGCTCACAAGTCATGTAGCATGCATGGTTCAGGTGTGCTATTCAGCGAAAGCGGGAATCTGAAATTGATTCGAATCGATTTTGTTGAGCTTTAGAAGATTCGTCGTTTGTTCACCTCAGTCTCTCCATCTCAAAGAAGATACCGTCAAATAAAACACTCGTATCATCATCCGCTTTCTCTCGAAAGGAAACAACGTCGTACTAAGGGGCGGGGAGACGCCCCCTCGAATGTTAAAAATGGGAGCAAATATTACAGATTTTTGATTGTCGTGATTAAAGAAGGAGGGAGAATAGATGATGACCCCGTCCCACATTCTGCTCTCACTCAATGTCATATTATTGTGATCTTCCTAACAAAATCGATGCATCATCCCAATGTCGGAACCTATGCTACTATTTAAAGACGTTGAACAGAAACCAGTCTCTTGGTAACAGAGCCCGTAACCGATTTAGGTATGATTTGGATGCCGAGTTGGATTCTGAGCCAGCTTGGCTTTACTCTGAGAAAACTCGAACAAAATCCCGACTTGTCTTAGCAAAACTCGAAGAGAACTCGCAAACCATCTCGAAATGATTCGGCATTACTTGTAGAGAAAGTGGGGGTCAAAAAGGCATTTCGAGACAGTTCGACATAATTCGTAAGGAACTTGGAAAAGAACTCGTTATGCCGAACCCTTCGGAGATGTTTTCCGAGTTCTTAACGAATTATGCATAGTTAGTAACGGGTCCAACTCGGCATCATTGTCATTACAAAACTTGCGAACTGAGGGTTAAGGGCAGGTGTGGGAATTTTAAAAAAAATGCATTTTTAAATAGATTTTGTTTTCTTTTAGAGGACTTACAAAGGACACAAGACTACTTGAAGAAGAAAAACACTGTCTCGATGGAAATTACTTACCACAGCAACTTTTTCACTATTTCATGTTAGGAAAATTTATTTTGACTAACAGATATCCTTCTTGATTCTGAAATAAGTTTTAATCGTGAAATAAAATGAGAAGAAAGGGCCCTCTCTGGAAGCTATCTAGGAACACTATGAAGTTTCACTTTTCTCTTTTGTCCAATTCCCCATCCCCGGCCTTCCCCTCTCTTTCCCTTAATCTTTTTATTTTCTATGAATAAACATTTTTTAGTTATTTTTATGTTAGAAAATAATACACAAACAAATATATATTGATAATTGGGGAAATATAAAGTTTCCCCCATCAACGTCATTCAACCGTCAAAACGTGTTTTTAAAATATAAGAAAAATATGGTTTCATTGTGAATTCATGAATAAAGAAGACACTTCTCATGTATTCTCTTTCCCTTTTGCTTAATCACCACTTTTTTCTTCTATAATGTATTTTTGTTCATAATCTTAAGCAGTCAGTTGTACTGAATGGACGCCATAAATTTACTACCAACGACAACAACATGTACTGTGACAAACCGCTTTAGATCCCTTACAAAGATATTGATAACCATGACAGATAAAGAAGGAAAGAAAGAAGGAAAAAGAAGGTATTAGATCAGAATGAAGGCATTGATCCACATTTTGAAATATTATGGAGGAAGTGATAAAGATAAAAGTGCAAAGAAGACAATTATGATGAAATCAAACGATTTATAAAGTAGAAGGAGATAGGAGGAGAGAGAAAGAGAGAGAGAGAGAGAGAATAAGAGAAAGGGAAAGAAGAAGTCTGAGACATAACAGAATGAAAAGCTAAGCCTTAAAGGGAATGTACAGAGAGGAGAAAAGTGTGAAAATTAAATTCCAACTTCTATAATTCAGATTGTTAGGTGTAAAAAAGAGGAAAGTTATAAGAAGGAAGGAATAATTAACATTAAAGTAGAATGAGAGAGGTGAAGGAAACTGTCGTTAAAAAAATGGGGAATGGAGAGGTTACTCTAAAAATAAGTTTTTTTTATTGTGGGCAGGTGCATAAAAATAATTGTTTTTAATGAACAATAATTTCTTCCTTGAAAGGTCGTCAGAATTCTGGGCTGAATGAATGTGTCATCTGAGGCGACATTGTAGAGTTGCAAAACTATTTCTGTCTCTTAAATTGATTTGCCAATTTGGTGAGACACTGATCAAGGTTTAGGTCGGTCATTTTTATTTCCCATATACTCATGACTCATGCGTGATCATCACAGAGTTGCCATTCAATTGTGTTATTAGAAAATCTTTGAATTAATTAAGAAATTTCGTCCCTATTTTCACGAACTAACGGTTGTGAGGAAAATCGTCACGCAAATTGCATGTGATTTTCCTCATTACCGTCACTTCGTGAAAATAGGGACGAATTTTGTTAGATACCGAATTCCTTAAGTTGATCAATCCTCTACCGGGAATTGATCGATGTAGACTACTCATGAATTTTCTTAAATGTATTTTGATGAAAGTTTAATATTTATTTAAATGACAACATACTTTAAAGCTCTATAGTTTCATCGGTGGATTCATGAAGATTATATTTCGTCCAGTACCGTAGAAATGAAGTCTGGTTTATAAAATAAACGTTTTACTTTTACAGCAATGAAAATTAAACATGAAAGAAGAAATTGAACATTAGGATAACGTTTACGTCATAGATGATAACGACTTATTTCCTTCTACCATTTTGAATATTCAACAGTTTATCATAACCATCTGAATGAGCAAGCTCTAAAAGAAATACTTATGATTCACTCTTGCATAACCCTATAAAGAAAGCATGAACAAATGCAATTGGCCGATTCCTACCATCATTACAGTATTTTCTGACCGCTGTTCAACCTAGTTTTCGACAGAGGGGGAGTTATAAAACGAAAAATTAATTGTACTGTGTCTTATTCAACAACGTTACACCATCCAGTGCCCAGGCCAAAATTATCTTTATGCAAGATCTAGATTTATAGGCTACAAATCAGAGTGTTAACCAGTCGGCGCAGATGGCGCACTGTTAGCAATCGGGACAAGCTTTGTTTCACGACTCGTTCTCATTCTCCCTCTCACCATCCTCCTACATAGTCGCTTTTCCTCGGCATCCAATACCGCCGCTATCAGTAGTAAAACGCCAAGCATAAAACCACCGGGGTACTCTCTACGTGCACGACATGGCCATGTCCACGCCCATCTACTAAATATTTCCCGTCCACACAAGCCGGCGATTATTCCTAGGGGCTTTTCCGCCGCCACTAGCTTGCTTTTCCCCCACACCAATCAAGCCGGTACAGTGATTATACGCCTACCCCTCTCTCTCTCTCTCTCTCTCTCTCTCTCTCTCTCTTTCTCTCTTCCGCTCTTCGGCTCAGTGAAACCAGCATCACCTTACTTTCCTGTACTGGAGCTGTGTGTGTCGTTGTGTGTGCACCATTGCAAAAGGTAAAAAAGTTGTTACCAAACAAGAAAGTACGCGCGTTACAGTCCTCTCGTGGCGCCGCCGTATGTGTGTGTGTTTTGCAGAGTCTATACTCCTTAACTGTTTTTCACTCTCTCTCAGTCGTTTTATATGAGCCGAGATTGGAGTAAATGGCTTTCGAAACGTTTAAGAACCGAATGGAATTTCGCTGAGTGGAATCTGTAAAAGACCTGCAATTTTATCACTCGCGGAAAAGCAAAACTGGACGGATTAATGACTGGTTTTGATACTTTTTGTCGATGTAAGTGGCTGGCGGCATAAACAACTACCATTGGACCATTTTAACACAGAAATTCAGGAAGTAATATTGGAGAGGAGAGGAAAATTAATGAACCAGATTTTGAATGGAACTTTCTAAATGGACTTAAGGGATGATTTTACTCCACGGATTGGCGACTGAGCAAGGTAAGTACCGCCAGTTTCCTTCAAGGAAAAAAAATCGAGAATGTTTGTAACACTGTTTGAAATCCTGATAGGCCTATTCTTCAAATAACTTTTTTTTTTACTAAACAAATTCAATATCTTAATGTCTAGTTTTTCCCGCAAAGTATCGCTTGATTGTCTCAAAAATTATGATAATAGGGATTACTGAGTTACGTGAAAAAGGAAAAGAATTCTTTTTTGGTTCATGTTTATCTTCCACGTATATTTCAGACGAAATAAATTTCCAGCAAATGAATGAATGATATCATGAAACTAGGATCTCAGACAAATTTCGAATCAGAAATCCTGAACATGAAACTAATTTGGGTAATGTAAAAGACGAATATTTTTTTCGAACTTGACTTGAGTAAAGGCGAACATGATAAGAACTTTCATTGTATAATTGGACCGTATTATCTCACTTTTATGCAAATAATCAGGAGTTTGCAAAGTTCGTTTCATATCAAAATAAAGAAGTGCCAGATTGCTACTACTTGTAGCGAAAAATTTAATAAAGATTTTGAATCGGGTTTATTCAACCTGCTATTCGACAGCTGAATGATTATTGGGTGATATGAATCTTCCCTTAAATTTGATTCAAGAATTATATGCGATATCAGTCCTGAAAAATGTAAAAACAACTCCTAAGATACGAATCAGCATCACAAATAAATTCAGATTAAAGTGGCGTTCGTTCTTTTTGTTGATCTTGTAAAATATTCATGTATGATATGTTAGAAGGACCTTTAAAGTTCAAACTGGTTAATTGAAAATTCGTAATATCTATAATCGAAATTCAAGTATCTTTTTCTTCCATCCCCTTTCTTTTTACGCTCCCTTCTATTCTGCTCCCCTCTCTTTCTCTCTTTATCACTCTCTCTCTCTCTCTCTCTCTCTCTATCTTTTCTCTCTATGAAATTTTATCTCTCGCATTCTATTCCCCCACTCTTACCATCATCTCTTCTTTTCATACCCAATTAATTTTCTTTTGTGCATTCTCTTAATATTTAGAAATATTAGGTTTGAAAATACGAATGTAATCGTGTGTAATACTATTCTCCTCTGTTTCAGGTTTAGCAATCTCTAAACCACAAACAAATGCTATTTTGAAAGTTTGTTTCCTAATATCCTATATATTATTAACAATTTTGTTGTTGAAATGAGGCAGAGTATGAAAACCGGTCACGATTATTCAAAATCGACATGATCATCACGGTCGCTAATAAGCTTCATGTTTGTCCCACAACTCTCTCAAAAGTTCTGACGTCAATAGAAACCACAAAAGAGACAAATTTGATGCAGGTTTTCTCTCTCACCTCGAAAGCTTTTAAACTTTGAGCAATTGAAATTCAAAGTTACCAATGTATAATGGATAGCACTGATTCTAATCAACGAATAAGTGTCATATGATACCGAAATATTTGGCATCGTATGTAACCTGTTTCGAAAGTCATTGTATAAGTCACTTTCATGTTCAATGATGGTAATACCGAGTATTGAAGCACTCTAGCAAACCCATAGAAGTTTATCGTCTTTATATTAGGTGAACCAATAATCGCCTTCTTGATTTCACAAGATTATAATCTGATGATGTATATTATCAGTCAAATTCAAACTCCTATTTTGTATGCATGAGTCTTAGAAATTGAACGATTCCTTTCGCCCTAATTCGCACAGACGTATGTAAATGACGATTTTGAAATGTTTGAAATCGCGATACATTTCTGGATCAAATTGTATATCTAATTGTTGATACGGTGAATGCTAAAATACGTCCGTAAAGACTTTGAAAATCTGTATGGTTTCGTTGACGGAAACATTCTCAAAAGATGACTACAACGAAAGCCAATGAGGTTGTTTTCAATTAGAGAAATGGATAAATACGCGAGAGAGAGAGAGAGAGAGAGAGAGAGGTTGGAAGAGAGAGAGGGGAGGAATAGAGAGAGAGAGAGAGAGAGAGGGGGGAGAGATGTGGAGGGGAAGAGTATGTGTGTGTGTGTGTGTGTGTAAGAGAGAGAGAGAGAGAGAGAGAGAAAGAGAACAAAAAGAAAGAGAGAGAGAGAGAAATTCAAAATAATGGGTGAATGAAGGGTGAGGCAAAGACAATTTAATTTAGCCGCAAATTATTTCATATCAGATAAATTATGTTCAGTTCACTTAGGACCGTTAATTTGAATAAAAAATATATAAACTTTAACATGGAGGCGTTGTTGGAGTTCCAAATTTGTAAACTGTCATTCTTAACCATTATCGAAGGTTTATTAATATTTGTTCTAGATTTAGATTCTAGATCAAAGTAATGGAATGCCTGTTTTGTGACTTCATTGTGACGTAACTTCTACTTGACGTAATAGATTTTGACAATACACCCTCATTACATTCAAATATACCCCCGTTATTCGTATGAAATGGGATATTTGCACAGCCGCCAAGCAGACAGTTAGCTAATGCTCGTGTTCGATTGCGTCTGGATTGCGTCATTATCTGCGGTATTAAAGCCATTAAGGGCAATCAATGCCTGAGTCGGTATTTCAAAGCATTTCATGTTCATTTCATTCACCTTTGAATGAAAATCATACTTATGTGGCGCGTCAGACACTGCGCTAGTCCCTGACGCAATCTTGCGTCAGTCGAATGACGGCTCGTGTGCAACCGGCATAGGCTTTTGAAGTTGCAGTGCTTGTAAGCGTGCATGCGAACAGCGGGGTTTCCTGTGTCTTCATCATGAACGACCATTATCATTACGAGGGCGAATGGGGAGAATGTTTACTAGCAATCAGGCCTCATGATCGCTGGTCGACGAGAGAAACGATTTGTCAAGACCGTAGATAAATCGACAATGATCACGGCCTGAGCTAGCTTCGATATCGCTAAGTATAGACACAAAAGGGGGAAATGTAGATAGGGAGATAGGGAGAGAGAGAGAGAGAG
>BEXV01000244.1:94187-118941 GCA_003118195.1 Hemicentrotus pulcherrimus | reverse complement strand
GGGGCTCGGTGTAGTTGCATCAGGTATAATATTGTATATTTTCCTCGTGAAAATAACTGCGATTCTCTCTTTTTTTATTGGAGGGTGCGCTGTGTTACATTGTGCTAGGTTACTAGAACTCATAGGATTTTTATTTAAACAATCTGTCCGAAGTGAAAAATGAGTTAAATGAATCATATATCAATGGAAAGTGTATAAGTCACAGATTATAATAATAGCAATTACATGCTATTTTAGTGTCTGTCAGAGGAGTAACAGCTCTCTGACAACTTAAAACCTAAAGCTTTGAAAATCGGAGGTTATCGACCTAAAAAATAGCCATCATATTGATGACATCATCTCATGTGGAGTACGTATATTCAAAATGACTTTGCATTAATTAAGCACGGCTCTTCGCCTCAGCTATACAGGCGAGTCGAACGGGTCAACATGTTACGTCGTCACTGTAACTGCGGCGAATTTGACCACTGTTGACCATTAATTTTGAGGGGTGCGGAAAATTAGGATTTAATTTGCTTTTGTGCATCACAGAAAGAATCATTTGTATTCCTTTTTATTTGTATTCTCTTTTCTTTCAGCTTTCCATTGATTTAAAGTTGTATTTTTATCGGATAGGGTCTTTAATTAAAGTAACAATTTAATTTAACAAGCATTAACAAGTAATGGTCCATATTTTATCAACATGGCCTTCAAAGTAATATATGGCCTTCAAAGTAATTTATTACCTTTAAAAGCCTGTTAAGACGAAAAATATATATACATGCGAGGCTTGCCCGGGGCTTATGCGAAGTTGCATTATCAAATTATTGCTGCAAGGAAGCGCCTGGAAATGGGAATTCATTAATTCTGACCGGCCGTACAAAATTAACAATCATCATGCAATATACATTGTTGCGAAGGAAATTCATTCATTGATTGGAATGTATGAGTTATGAAAATGGATGCTGAACTTTTAAAGATACCATGTCCCTTTTGCAGCCAACATCAAATTCTATACAACTTTGCAGGAATTATGAATATGTCATGTATGTCCTATCTGTGAAATTTAAACGTTAGCAGTGTCCTCATATTCAAATTATGCAAGGAAACCCGCTTTAATACCTTCTATACTTCACTGTAAGACACTATTGAGATACTGACATCGTTTTTTTCTTTGGTAATAACGTGTATACATAAAATATGCTGTAACAGGTACATGAGCATTTGTCTACATCAATAACCCACTATTTGTAATGGCCAAAATTAAACTGATTGAATCTTTGTGCAGCATAAAACGTAGGACCATTCAGTAAAAGGGTCTGAAAATCAGACTGTTACTTAGGTGACTGCAATCACTTAAGTCGATTCGACAACTATTGGTCGTTTTTTCCCTACTAACAGCTATTTTCAAGGCCTTTGGTTCTGAGGGGAGTTCTAAATTAGTATTGTCTTTCAAATGCCGTTGGAATTTAACCTTTTCATTTCTTTGACCTGCACTTGGTAACGTGACACTAATAAGCAGTGACGTCTGTAACTTTGTTACGCACCCTAATTACTAAATTATACATTCATTTAACATAATAATAGGCTATAGTCCCTTGAGGCGATTTCATGTTTTGGACACAATACGGTAGGCTGGACCGGGAGGGAACATTCATTTTCACACTCTCGATAATCAAACGAAATTGGAGTTTGTTTTTCTCTCAAATGTCTTAAGTGGAGCTAGAGTTTTTTTTAATTTGGATGTTCTCTGACATGCAGTGTTCTATTTTCTAGTAACCTGTAAAGTATGATATACTCGATGAGATGTTAATTCTAGATGTAAATGAATGTTCGTGGAAGACATGATGAAGTCTTCAATATCAGTAATTATCGTGAAGGAAGATCTAAACGCTAGATATAAATATCATGTCGGGTGTGATTGTCTTTTCTTACAAAAGGTCTTACACTGCATGAGACACACTTGATCATTTAGACAATACTTACATTACCGTGACAGCCAAAAGTGAACTCATTACAAACGGATATAAGCCTTTTTGCTCTCGAGAGTTGAAAAGCTAGACAGAGGTGGCCAAATTATCAGATTGTTGCTTTGAGGTCTCGGTATAGATCGTTATGAATCGAATCGTATAGTCGATGGCGGTATCAGGAATCTAAAGTTCGATTGAGGGGAAGGATACATTTTTTATGGGGCAACTAGAGTCAGACACCTCCCTCCCCCCCATCCTTGTGCCACCTTTTAAGGTTATTTATTAAATTTCAAGAAACTTATGTAGTACGTAATTCATCGGAACAATGTTTGATGTTTGCAATATAATTAACTAAGAGCAAACATTCATGCAAGAGAGGAGGGAATAGTTAAAAGGAGACCTGGGAATTAGAAACGGAAAACGTTTTGAAAAATGTATCAACTTGATAACAATACATTTCATTATGAGCTCTAAAAGACATACCTGTTTTTTTTTAAACCCTATAAATCATAAAGGTATGGTATTCTATACACGTTATTACTGTAACAATTTATATTATGCGCCTGCAGAATATTGATTAGACTAGCCACAGAACTAATATTCAATTAGACTGAAAAGATCACAAATTGTTAGTTGATCTAAAACGGTAAATGGCTGTTTAAATTGGGATATGTGATATCTCATGAGTCTAATTGCTTTTAATACAACATGATATTATGCAGTGCCATACCAAGGTCGTTGTGCTAATACTGCGTATATTCACGCGTCTATTAGATCGCTTTGATTAACAGTTGGAATAACATTATGACACATCAACTAATTAAAAATTACCGGTAATATTAGTAAAACAAATATTATCATCATTGAATGAAAATATTGCAGATATTGTTATTAATGTACTTTCAGACTAGCAAGTTGTTTTTAATTAAAAAGTATTGCATATTTTATAATAACGCAGATTTTGCTCATCGGGATTCAAGAAGTTAACTATCAAAAGAGCAAATCACTACGAAGTGGAAAGTGTTAATCCTTATTCGTGTCATGGTATTTCCTTGATGATTAAATTGAATGTACTTGTTTGTTTTGTCCTAATAGTTCAGCTACAGAGCCATGCATAAGTTGAAAGTTATGCCTGAAATGTGCATACCGTCATTTACTTTAAATCATCAGGACGAACTTTAATAGTCAAATACATTTTAAAAGGAGTTGTCTGTCGATTCCTGCTCTGTACTCTCCTTGTCCAAATAGTAATACTTAAAGACATTGTCATTTCTTTAAAATAATGCTTTATTTTTCCATCAGTTCGGTTGATTTGTTCTATTGGACTTATATGTGAGAAATCTAGTGTATTCCCCCAGTTATGTTCAGATTTATTCTACTCTTTGAATGTGGACTCCCGTTGGAATATATTGGACATCAATCTAAATCGATATAAATGATTCAAATGTATTAATGCATGCAGTACGAGGGTAATAAGCGGTAAAAGAAAGATGTGCCTTGAATAGTAGGTTCTAAATTATGAAGAAGGAGGCAACAAAAATCTTGTAATAAATGTATTATTTGTCTACTTTTGGGATTAAAAAATGTTCCGAAGTGGTTTCCAACTAAAAATTCCTACTATTAGAGTGAACCGTGGGTTTTGTATTTGACAAGTAAAGATAGTAAGATATTTGTAGTATTGTCATGACATTTTTAAACTAATTTGCTTTGAAATTTGTCATTTTAAAAACTTAACGCGCTGATTAAAGTTCCCACTTTTGAGTTCATTTATCATAGTGAATTATTTGTTGGTGGTTAGACTACTAACGATTTTGTAATACAGTTACAAAACTGCCGAGCTAATTTGTCTTGAAATTGGTCAATTTTGGAGATTAACTTATCTCGGTGAGTAAAGTTGCCAATTTGAGTTTGGAGGGAGCCTTTTCCTTGGTAGTGAATACAGTGAGCAGCCTGGATGAGGGAATAATTTCCATGTACTGCAAACAAACCGTCAAGGACTGTAAACACGGTAAGGATTGGCCCGGGTCGACTGTCAAATGAGATCCAAGTATGGGATGTGATCATGACGTGAGAATGTTTAGCAGTTGGAGGGAGAGGGGTACGGGTTGAGAGGAGAGGTGGATAAGAAAGAGTTGGAGGGTCAGGAGGGATAGGGGTTTTTAAGAAGAGCGAGAGAGGAGGTAGAGTGTAAGAGTGAGCAAGAGAAAGATGGAGATAGTGAGTTAGGAATGAAGTACAATTGATAGATATCATTGTAAGGAGGAGAGAGGGTAATAGAAAGGAAGGGTGAGGGAGAAAGAGAAAGGTAGAGGAAGAGAGGGAGAGAGAGAGAGGGAGGGGATGGAAGGGGAGGGAGTGGACATATGAAGAGAGGGGGAAAGAGATAATTTATACAGATTTTAAAAAAGTAGAAAGAGAGGGAAAGAGAGATTAAAGAAAGAATGGAAAGAGGGATGGAGAATGGGTGAGGAGGGGAAAAAGTATGAGTAGAACAAAAAGGAAATTGCACCGAGTTTCATTCGATTTTGTCCAAAGAGAGAATTGTCAGATTATGATTATTTATTGTATTGTGTCACGTTTTTTTTGAAATCGCACGAAAACAAATTTCACCGATCGTTACCTTTCCGTGACTGCATTTAGACTAAATTTACTCTTAAAATACTGTGTACAACTATGACTGAAAAGAACAAACGAGCTCGAGGCCAAGTAGAAAAGCGGTTTACAAAAAATAGTTACCCAATCACAAAATTGAGATGAATATTGAATTGAAGGTCGACCATAGGGGACACGTAAAATAATATGAATTTAGGGGAGTATGGACATAATAGTATTTCAAAATAGATAGGAAGAGGAACCATCTCAAGGACAGGTCTATTATTCTATTATATATCAGTATGTCCAGATTGTCTTAATTAACAGTTAAGATGACGATTGGGTTATTTTGACAGTTCTGTGTATTAACGACCTATATTTGTTCTCCAAATAAGGACCGATAAGGAATGTTGGTTTTAGTTGAAGAGAAGATTGAATTCTGATAGGGGTGATAAATAATGTTGTAAGTTTTCTAATTCCTATAATGTCGGTAGGCAGAATATCGAAGTCGATTATGTCTCCTGAAATGGAGTGTTCTTTCGATACCCTTATACTTGATAAATACCAATTATTAATGTAAAAGACTTTATCAAACTGTCAGGCCATCTATGTGTATACCCCATATACCCAATGGTGTGTGCAGTGCCTTTCACTATTGGTGATTTTCAGGAACATTGCGTCATAGTCTCACCATTTCGATGATTCCATTCCTGGCAGTATACACAACGTTTATGTGCCATAGTCACCTTTTCACAATAATTTCTGACAGTTTCTTTCAAAAGTGTGATGAATATAGCCCAAACTATTTTTCATCTTTAAGCGTGATAGATCGTCATCGGAACACGAAATTGCACAGTATTTAATAACTCCGATCAACAACGTCATAAATAGAAACGATTAACCCGTGTATTTACCCACGATAACGATGCCTTTTGCGAAACAGGGGGCAGACATTCGAGGATAATTCATCACCATTTAGGCTCAATTAAGGCACTAATCGCCGACACTGGAAAGCGACTGTTATCCAATTTGCATTGATTGGCCTATTAAACAAATCTGTTGCCAATTTGACGTATAGGTAACCGTGTACGAACGAGAAGGAGTAGATGAATTTACACGATACATTAATCATACTAGAGTGTTGCTGTGATCGTTTTTGTAATAGATTATTACGCTTAACAATGCGTGAAATTCCGGTTTATTTATTACGTTTTGACTTCTAAAGAAATAATAATTATATTTTGAGCATTTTCATCCCGCAATCGATATGAAATTGAATATTGTATTTTTCATCCTCATAAAACCTAGATATTTATGACAGGAAACGATTAAAAAAAAATCTACCTGTGTGTTTCATATGCAATTAAAATCTTTAGACATTTCGTCAGTAAAATAATTTGTTGCTTTTCAAGCACGCTGTAAATCACTTTTATCATCACAGAAACAATGCGATAAATTTAACATTAAAAACCAAAATGAATAGATAAGTGCTGAATACGGGTTCGTGTGTATATAATGCATGTATAGATGACATCAGCACTTTACAGATACACGTAAATTGTATACATATCTTTGTATGAGTCATACATATGCTGTTCAAAAATGTCACAGATCCTGGGTATTTATTAAAGTTCTTTCTACACAATTTCATTGGCAATTCTTCGAATGCTAACCCCTCTCGAGATTTGATTTGGGGTGAAATTTTCTAAATTCTTCACTCATAATGCAATTGTTAGTAGTAAACCAAACATCCATACATAGATCAATTTATGGGAAATTGCACTGGATTGAGTACACGTGAATACTGTATTAGATATATATTCATTCACCAGATATGAAAACTCGATCTGCCGGAGGTTTATATATATTTCTATAGAGTATCCTCATAATCTAAACGGTATATTACTCAATACCTACTATTCTGTTATAATTTAAATTTCTTGGACTGTGTGTGAATTTTCTCCTTTCACACCTTTATTCACCTTGCCATTTCTTCCGTCATTTCAAATTAACTTATTTGTAGATGACTAGATAACAGAGTTTCAGTTAATGAAGTATTGATTTGAATATTATTTATTAATTTGGAAACCAATTGTAACGAAGAAATATTAAATCTTTTCTTTTCTTTTAAATCTTTTTTACCACCTTCTTTTTTAAGTTTCCATAAACAAGTTTTCGTTAGCCATTTCTTTGTTGTAAACAAAGTTATAAATATACCTCTCTCTCTCTCTCTCTCCCTCTCTCGCAACCCCCTCCCCTCTTACGCTCACTCTCTATTAACCGTTTAGTTGGTTTCTCTTCAACTGTTTGTTCCTGAATCCTCTCTGAGCCACCCTCCATTTCTCTCTCTCTCTTCCCCGTTAAGTAACCGTCGTATGCCTAGCATAAACCAGGGAAATATGAAAATACCCTGCCTGAATAACCAGCCTCTTCGGCGACGTCCACCCTGGACATTGCATTATTACAAAAACTGACCGTTTTATTCTACCATCCCGGTGCAATCATAATAGATGGTCTTCTGTGATCTGTGTATTCATCGATAGTCTCTCTTCAAGTAGGCTTGACCTTTACCTTTCAAACAATCCATTTCCTTTATGTACTTCCGCGGGATCGACCGGTCCGTAATAAGACACCTTTCTTCACAACTTACTATCCAGAATACAAAACTACAGAGAGAATGAATGGGTATTATTGTTTGGTGAAGTATTGCTACGATAAAAGATGAATTGATTAATGAATAATAATGAGTAAATAAATTGATAACTTAATAAATAAACAAAGAAATAAATATATGAATAAACAAATAAACGAATCAATGAATAAAGAAAAAAAGAAAGAAAGGCTATAATGTTCGTAGCGTGATGTCATTAACTCCGTTCTTTCAAAATATTTTCCTTTTTATTCAAATTACAACAAGACAATAATTATCAGCTTTTAAGTATCCATGTATTGAGTATACAGTAGTAACATGTAAACATGTAAACATTACAAACGATAATGTCATCCCTGAAAAAAATATGACTCTCTTTTTTCTGTCTGTTTTATGTTTTGTGCATGAATATATTGTAAGACAATTTCACAGGTCATACTCCTGTGTCACATTTATCTTTCATATTTTAGAACCGGTGTAGGCATTTCCTGTTCAGAGTAAGATAAAGCGACAATCAACAATTCGTACATGAAATAGATCACTATAGAAAAAAAATGTCCGCACATACGTCACGTCATCCACTCATCAAAACTAACCGTCCCAGAATCCCAGATGCCCTCTTTAATAGCAAAAACGATGTTCAGATACAATAACATAATATACACGATCATTGATTGTGCATTTAATATTAGAGTGATGGCATTCATGACGGACTGGAATTACATATGTGAGGTTTTCCTTTCCGAATTTTTCTGGAGTTGAACCACTTTGATATAGTCATTGACAGAATTTCGAAGTAAAGTATCTGGAATGGCATGAAGAAGATGGTGTCGTGTGCAGGATACCTAATCCTGCGTCATATTGAAACTGTGATTTCCGAAATGACTTGATTTTACTGGTAAGTCTCAGAAATGAGGTATGGCAATACAGTTTGCAACAAGAGTGAATAGACGTGATTGATATTGAACTTAAAGGGACGAGCTAACGACCAGTCCATCCTGATTTTAAATCACAAGAAATGTTAGAACATGACTTATCCATTTACAAATTCTGCTCTAAAGAATGTTTGCATGCAGATTCATATTTGCATACAAATTGTCTTTACAGGTTGATATTGTGGACGTTTCAAGTTAGTGTTGGATGTTCATGATAAAACTATTCTCAGTTGGTCTTTAGAAAAGGAAATGTACAACGAAACATGAAAACATAACACCTTTTTTATCACTATCACACAATGATGCGTTTTCAGCTTTATATCATTACGATGCGTATATAGGAAAATGTTTACATGGCTTGTGTTCCCGGCAGTTGTTATCATCTCTTAACCGTTCGTGGTTAGAGAGAGGCTAATGTATTTAAAATGACTTAAGACGGATTAAACTCTTTTTTTCGAAACAGGGTTTCCTGGAAACCCTACAGATGTCAGATGTATTGCTCTATTGACATGATAGAGATACAACATAATATGCAGTCTAAAATTCGCGATTTCATAACCGAAAATCTTTCTCGGTGTTTTAGATAAAATGTAAGGTATAAGTTTCTCTTGAAACCTTTATCAGAAATGCTTTTTTTTTTTCTCTTCCACGATCCGTATTCATATCTGAAGCATTAATCCTGCAATTCTCGATCAGATAAGAGTCCTGATTCTTGAGAGCGATACTAGAAAGCTTGCCCTTAACTCTGTCAATGAGCTACTCTCAAGGGATCACTCATCGACTCGTATCGGCAGCTTGGAAGATTTGACTTGAGTTATGACGTAGCATGGATTTCATTCATTTCGTCCTTTCATTCTCCTTCATTGTGCTCTACCGTTAAGTTTGGTTTTGATGAATTCTTGATATTGTTGTTTGGTTCCATTAAATGCGTGTCCTATAAAATATTTTTGAAATGTGAGTTTTGGTGTTAAAAAAGGGTATAATCCTGGACATTACCTGCCATAGAAAGTGTGGACGCAGGGGCGGATCTAGCTTTTTGCCAAGGAGGGTTTGAACAAGTGGCGGATCCAGGATTTTCCCAAAATCCCCCTTCCCCCTCTCCCCCCCCCCCTTCATCTTGTTTTCCTTTTTTGTCTTCACTTGGCCGTCCAAGGGGGGGGGGTTAACCGCCGAACCCCCCTAGATCCGCCCCTGGAACGGCTTTCCTCATATCCTTATATTTGAAAGTTTTCATTTGTACTTTCCTTGTAGTTCTCAACTCACTCGCACAATTATTTGAGTCCAACCCCCTTAATTATGTTGTGTTTCTGAACTCGTAAAAAGTGAATTGGTTCTGCTGCTTCTGCACGTCATCAAAAATGTTCGCATGTATCAATCGATGAATCATTAGCAAAAACAATTTATTCCAATATGTGATGGCAAAAGATATTTGTGATACTTAAGCCACCAGTGAGATGTAACGCACGAAGTTTACAAGACCAGTGCCCTGCCACTAAGCTATGGTGGCTTTGACAATATTTGACTATCCCTGGCAGGTTCTATTTCTAACCAAATAGTGGTGGTTATTTTACGTGACAGCAACAAATGTTTGTTAGTAAGCAACCAGAAGACCTACGGCTTTAGGTCATCTCCGAGGGACCTGGTAATGAGGATTAATGCCTTAACAAAGGGCACTAGCGCATCGACCTGGTTTCGAACCCGGGTCACCGGATTACGAGACCACTGCTCTACAGACTGGGCTATCGCGCCTCGCTGTTCGTAAAAGAGAAGACAGTTTTCGCAAAGTTTAGTCATGAATGTAAAAAATAAGTAATGCAACGTAAAGGGCGAAAATGTTGAAAGTCAACCAAAAATAGTCATGAATAAACGAGTAGAAAAAAAAAGAAAACAAAGTTATGTTGTTTCTTCTTGCAAATCCCTAAATGTAGTTCGATGGTATGAAAAAAGCTCTGTAAATCAAGGATTACGGTTTTCAGCCACCATTGAGATTTGAACTCACGACCCCTGGTTTACAAGACCAGTGCTCTGCCACTGAGCTATGATGGCTTCGGCAAACATCTCGAATCACCAGCTGATCCTATTAAGCAAATTTACTTTCCAGCGAAAGAAAATTTTTTTCGGAACCAAAGTTCAGGGACTACAACACATTTCAGTGTTAAATCTAACGAAATGTACAAAAGGGTTCATTTTAATAAAGGGTATGTTTGCAGATATCGAGTAAAACATAAACGGGAAATCACCCTGCATTGAAGAAAATGCTGTCAAATTTTAGTCATTAATCTGAAAGTAAGTAAAGCAACGAAAAGGGCAAAAATGTTGAAAGTCTACCAAAAATGGTCATAAAAAAGGGGTAGAGGTAGAAATAACTTTTTGTTTTTGCAAAACCCCATGTTTAACTAGAAGGTAATGAAAATCGCTGTGTAAAAAAAAAACACACGTAAAAACAATAAGCTTACATATTTCAGCCACTAGTGAGATTTGAACTCACGACCCCTGGTTTACAAGACCAGTGCTCTGCCACTGAGCTATGGTGGCTTTGGCGATATGATGTGATTACTAGCTGATCTTTAGCATTGCTTTTCAGTGCAACAAGAATTATCTTCGAACCATTATGCAGGCAATACAACACATTTTAGTTTAAAATTTATCGAAATGTAACAAAAGAGTTCATTTTATAAAGGGCATGTTTTCAAAAATCAAGTAAATAATACACAATAAAAGATCCTGCATTGCCTTATTTATCAGTACCAAAGTATTTACAGCTTTGTGAAAAAAGGAGTGTTAAAAGTGAAATTCTTAGTTGAGCCACTAGTGAGATTTGAACTCACGACCCCTGGTTTACAAGACCAGTGCTCTGCCACTGAGCTATGGTGGCTTTGGCGATATGATGTGATTACTAGCTGATCTTTAGCATTTCTTTTCAGTGCAACAAGAATTATCTTCGAACCATTATGCAGGCAATACAACACATTTTAGTTTAAAATTTATCGAAATGTAACAAAAGAGTTCATTTTATAAAGGGCATGTTTTCAAAAATCAAGTAAATAATACACAATAAAAGATCCTGCATTGCCTTATTTATCAGTACCAAAGTATTTACAGCTTTGTGAAAAAAGGAGTGTTAAAAGTGAAATTCTTAGTTGAGCCACCAGTGAGATTTGAACTCACGACCCCTGATTTACAAGACCAGTGCTCTGCCACTGAGCTATGGTGGCTTCGGTATGTGTCGGTTATCACAGGTAGCTCCTATTTCTAACCAAAGAATCGAGCTTTTCGAAAAAGAGAAGAGTTTGTATGGAAATTTTAGTCATAAATGTGAAAATATAAATAAATAATGCAACGAAAAGGGCAAAATTGTTGAAAGTCTACCAAAAATGGTCATCAATAATCGAGTAAAGGTAGACAAACTATTTTTGTTGTTAAAACCCGAAGTGTAATTCGATGGTATGAAAATCGCTGTGTAAAATAAAACCCTAAAAGAACATACAATATTACATTTTTGAGCCACCAGTGAGATTTGAACTCACGACCTCTGGTTTACAAGACCAGTGCTCTGCCACTGAGCTATGGTGGCTTTGACATTCTTATGTAATCACTAGCTGATCCAAACATTTCCCTTAAAGGCCCACTGCATTACTTTAGCTACTTACGCCCTCTATATAACAAACAGTGCCTTATCCGTGACCATTGGTTCCCCCATGATCCTTCTCTTTCTTATGTTAACTGAGAGCTGAGTTAATAAGATAACCACCTGTCCAGTGACCTTGCAGGGCGCTCTAATCCCTCCTGTAAACTACAGCAGATAAGCTTTAAGTGATACAAAAATGATCTTCGAACCATTCTGCAGGCGAAACAACACATCTTTGTGTATATTTTAGCGAAATGTAACATAAGTCTTCGTTTGTATTAAGGTTATATGTTTACAGAAATCGAATTTAAAAAAAAAAGAAAATCATTCTGTATTTCCTTATTCAAAACTACCCAAGTTTGTGACAACATAAAAGGTGTGTGGAATCGGAAACTCTTAGTTGAGCCACCAGTGAGATTTGAACTCACGACTCCTGGTTTATACAAGACCAGTGCTCTAACCACTGAGCTATGATGGCTTTATCAAACATTTGTGATCACTAGTAGGTCGCATTTCTGACCAAATTATTAAGCTGTAAGAAAAGGACAATTAAATGTATGCAGATTTTATTCCAAAATGTGAAAATAAGATATGCAACTTAAAGGGCGAAATGATTGAAAGTCTTCCAAACATAGTTATGAATAAAAGAGTAGAAATAGAAGAAAAAAAAATTATGCTGTGTCTTCTGGCAAATCCCAAAATATAGTTCAAGTGCTTGAAAAAGTTTCAGCCACCATTGAGATTTGAACTCACGACCCCTGGTTTACAAGACCAGTGCTCTGCCACTGAGCTATGGTGGCTTCGGCGATCATTTGTGATCACTAGCTGATCTTTAGCATTGCTTTTCAGTGCAACAAGAATTATTTTCGAACCATTACGCAGGCAATACAACACATTTTAGTTTAAAATTTAGCGAAATGTAAACAAAAGGGTTCATTTTCATGAAGGGCATGTTTACAGAAATCGAGTAAAAAATATAAACTAAAAGAGTATTTACAGCTTTGTGACAAAAAGCTGTGTTAAAACGTGAATTCTTAGTTGAGCCACCAATGAGATTTGAACTCACGACCCCTGGTTTACAAGACCAGTGCTCTAACCACTGAGCTATGGTGGCTTAGGCATTTATTTGGTATCACTGATAGTTCCTATTTTTAAACAAAGTTTTAATCTCTTCGAAAAAGAGTAGAACATTTCGCAAGTTTTAGTCATAAATGTGAAAGTAAGTAATTCAACGAAAAGGACGAAAATGTTGAAATTCTACCAAAATCAGACATGAATAAACATGTAGAAATAGAAGGGAACAATATAGTGTGTCTTCTTACAAATACCAAAATATGGTTTGATGGTATAAAAAAATACGCTGTGTAAAAAAAAGGATAACAGTTTACAGCCACCAGTGAGATTTGAACTCACGACCCCTGGTTTACAAGACCAGTGCTCTGCCACTGAGCTATGGTGGCTTGAACAAACATTTACAATCACTAGTTGGTGTTATCCGAATTTTCGTTGCAGTGCAGCAACAATTGGGACTTTAACAAATAATAGTGTAAAATTTAGCGAAAGGTAAACAAGAGTTCGTATTGAAGCGTGGCGTCATACTGCCAAAGTTGTCACGGTTGCTGGTTCCAAACAATTTTATGCTAAACTAGGCGTGGTGATCACACTAGTCACAAACACTGAATTCGCCCTGTTCCAGCCCGCTGCTTGGATGGTTTCACGGTGAACCTCATGTGCATGATCTGTTGTTTGAAATCAGTTACCTGGATGACTAGCGGATAAAAAGGGTATTCATTCCGCACTGCCCTTTTTACGAGTACCCAAGTATTCACAATTTTGTGACAAAAAAGACGTGTAGAAATGTGAATCTATCAGTTGAGCCACCAGTGAGATTTGAACTCTCGACCCCTGGTTTACAAGACCAGTGCTCTGCCACTGAGCTATGGTGGCTTTGACAATCATTTGTTAATACTTGTAGGTCCTATTTATTAAACCAAAGTATCAAGCTGTTTAAAAAAGACAAGAAAATTACTCATATTTTATACATAAATGTGAAAAACAGAAATGCACATAAAGGGCGAAAACGTTGAAAGTTTACCAAAATTGGACGTGAATAGATTGATTGATTTTATTCTTCAAGGTTCCAACACACAACAATATACAAGAATAACAGGTCAAAATTTAGTCAACTTGAACAGGATAACCCACGAAAGCTCGAGAGCTTATTTCCAGTTGGGTCCCGAAATGAGAAGAAGTTGAACCATCCCCAATCTTTCATCGCAAAGCCCCAAGTATAACTCGATGGTATGAAAAGTTCTGTGTAAAAAATAAAAATAAATTAAAAGGTATCACATATTTTAGCCACCAGTGAGGTTTGAACTCACGACCCCTGGTTTACAAGACCAGTGCTCTGCCACTGAGCTATGGTGGCTTTGACGATTTTATGTGAACCCTGTAGATGATATTAAATGTTTCTTTTCAGTGCAACAAAAATTATCTTCAAACAATTATGCAGGCAATACAACACGTTTTAGTTTAAAGTTTATCGAAATGTAACAAAAGAGTTCATTTTATAAAGGGCATGTTTTCAAAAATCAAGTAAATAATACAAAATAAAAGATCCTGCATTGCCTTATTTATCAGTACCAAAGTATTTACAGCTTTGTGAAAAAAGGAGTGTTAAAAGTAAAACTCTTAGTTGAGCCACCAGTGAGATTTGAACTCACGACCCCTGGTTTACAAAACCAGTGCTCTGCCACTGAGCTATGATGGCTTCGGCAAACAGGTCTTTTTTCTAACCAAATTACTAAGCTGTTCGATAAAGACAAGACAAATTAATTAAAGGTAGATAAAGGTAAAGGTAGATAAAAACCTTTATGTTGTGTCATTTTGTAAATCCCCAAATGTAATTCGATGGTATGAAAAAACGCTTTTCAAAAAATAAGGTTTACCAATTCAAGCCACCAGTGAGATTTGAACGCACGACCCCTGGTTTACAAGACCAGTGCTCTGCCACTGAGCTATGGTGGCTTAGGCAAACATCAGTAATCACTGGAAGGTTATGACATCTCTATCAAGTGGTGCAATCGATTTCGTCATGGTCGTGTAAACATTAAAATATGCCGCCCATTTTCGTAATGTCACCGGATTCAATACATACGTCAGTGTAAATTGCCTCAATACAAATATTTCATTCACCTTTTAAGAATAAATGTCTTTCAATAATCAGAATCCAAAATACAACGTGTTGTTGGGTATAACAAGCATAATGTTGTCCTACCTAGCACCAAATACTAGATATGTAATTCGCATTTTGACTATCATGATGTAGTTATTCTTAACAGGTGAATGCAATTATTGATATCGAGGCATGCATTCAATTTTATTGGTTACGTTGCGAAAATGGCCTGTTAATACGATATTGCAAACCAATTTCTAGGTGGTCAAACATTACTTGACACTTTTGATTTGTAAAGGACTGAAAAGTAGAAATTTGTATCACATTGAATTTCGTGTGTTGTAAAGTGAAAACGATTTAACATTAGTGTTGGAATTAAGTTTAATATAATTTCTAAATAAATGTGATGCTCTAACAAATTGTATCATACTTCAACTCTTACCGGATTGAAGGTATGTATAAATTACACGAATTGTACAGGAAATCCATCGAGGAAATTTAGCTCTTGCAAAGGAGATAAAAGGTCGGCGGGGTAACAATGTAAGAGGCATGAGAAAAAAATCACGACAGTCACTAGAGATAGACGGGAATAGAAAGAGAAAGAAAAGAAGGTAAAGAAAGAGAATGAGAGAGAGAGAGAAGTGTGGGTGGGAGAGAGGGGTCGAAAGAGATAGAGAGGGGAGAGACAATGAGAGAGAGAGGGAGAGAGAGGGGAGAGAGGGGGAGAGAGCGAAAGAGAAGCAAAAACTAGGACAGAGAAAAGGAGAGAAAGGGAGAGAAAGGTAAAAGGGAAAGAAAAGGAAAAGGAGGGATTGAAGCCATTGAGAGAGACAGGAAGAGATATAATATAGAGATGGAGACATGAAGAAATGAAAAGAGAGAGGGAGAGAAAATGGAAGCCATTAAGAGGCTCCCATGTGACATGAAACAAGCTCTAGTAGGTCGGTTCATCGCACGGAAAAAAAATGTGTGGTGAGAAAAGCACTAAGACGTGTAGCATACTAAAATATGCTGAATTAAAACATAATCTAATGGTATTATGTAATGGCAAAATTTCATTTAGAGTGAGAAAGGGAAGAAGACAGAAGAGATATATAATAACAAAGACATAGAAGGAAAAAAGGAGACACGTTTCTAAAATTAGAACAATGAGTGGGAAGAATATATGAGAATAATCAAAGACATTCGAATTATAAGTGGACGATAGAGAAAAGAAAGGAGGACGAGAAAGGGCAAGGTAATTAAGCAAGTATTACCAAGGAGTTACCAGCACCAGTAATAAGTCCTTGGTATTACCAATGATGTAAACCGTAATTATTTCAAGTATGGAAGCATGCAAGAGGAACATTTTGATATAGGAAATATGTGGAAGAGGAAGCATGTAAAAGGGGAATCAATGGGGCAAATTGCTTTAAAGAATCAGAATTCGAATCTGTTTACTGAGGATATTTTGAGTATGACACAAAAATGTGATAAAAACATTGTGATAAAGGACATTGGGAAGAATATTATCTGATAGATGAAGAAAGAGCATACATGTCAGTCTCGATGGGTAAGAATACTTGACGGAAAGGTCCTTGGTTCCAGCCCCAATCATAATCTATGTCCGTCGATACGATGTTAATCTACATAGCAGTTGACACAGCAGCAATTTATATTTGCCACTCTCGACCCAGGTTTAGCAAAAATGTAAAAGGTAGGAGGAAGTTCTCTGAATGCAGTAAACACCGTCTTAGTATTAACTTATGTCCGGGTATGAGTTCCCGGTTCGTAGAGAGACCAAAAAGTATCAATAAATTATCTGAAAGCAACACGGTCATAACGCTTTCAAATAAATCAACCTAAACGTAAGAGCATCTTCACTACTCCTATTGTATTGATTCTAGCAATCATGTTCAGACTTCGTCACTTGTCTTTTTCATGATCGTTCAATACTTTCAAAATCGCCTTCTGTTTATTTTTCGAAAGTCTTTGCGACCGTGGTAAGTATGTGTATCTGTTACAGAATATGAGAGAACAAAATAAAGTCCATCCACCGAGAAGGAAAAAGACGACATACAATTCGGTGAAAAGAAGCAAATGATGTAAAGCGATGCTCAGGGATTAGGGATGAGGAAGATGCGGATGAGGGTATCTTCCTCCAGATCGATCCCGGTGGTATCCAAGCATTATGCCGGCATCTATGGAAATGAGCTGGTCTCAAGAGGTTTGGAGACAAGGCGGCAATGATGTTTACTCCACTCACAGGTGGTTTATCATGCAAACTCTCTGACATGCACACACAGAGAGACAGAACATGCCAGAGAAGTGGTGTACTATGAAGATGTCTATATAGGCATGCAGGCCACGTGCCTCACTACCTCATCATCTGCTATCTATCTATCAATCTTCTTTTCATCTTTATTACCTTTATTACATTTTTTACCAGCGACCACTGGAATGTTTTTTCTCCTTTGGCATCCGTTGTAAATTTACAGTTATATGTAATATTTTTTAAGGTAAAGACCAGTTATGGACATGCGATTGCATTGTAAAAGAAACGTTGTGGAATCGATCAGAAAAGGTTGATCATCTAGCATCTAGCATCTGCAAGTTACTGGAATCATCAAAATAATAATAAATTTGGCCCATTCTTCGTAAAGTTACAAGCACTATACACAGAAAGATGTATATGGGACTACCCTATATCTCTCCAGACCATGGGAGAAACAAATTTACCAAATATATGAATTAGTAGGCGGTTTCCCAGCAATTTTTGTTATCATCATGTATTAGTCAAAACATATTCTTTCACATGATTTTTAATGAGAGCTTCCAATTCATTTTTTGAAATTGGGGCGCTTCCAATACTGGTCTTTACCTTTAAGCTATAATAGGAATTGATTCTAAGGCACTTTTGTATCAACATTTGAGTCAAATCTTGTAATCCGTCATTTCCACCTATCACAACTTATTCACTCACACTCACACGTATTATAAATAGCAATACTGTTAATACTATTGGTATACAATTTCTAACAGCAGGTAATTCTAACTTTTATGGATTGGTCTATGTTAAGGTTAATAATATATTGTAAATGAATAATTAGCTATTTTGTACGATGTATGTGCATCATTAAATTTGAAAATGCCTCCTACGAATTGTTTTCATGGATGGATTGTAAATAATTAAACATGAACAGTAAATTATATGGCTTTTTGGTGTGTTGGGTGTAGGCAAGAAAGCGGCATCACTTTAGTAATTTGGATTCTATACGAATTGGTTCTGCTCGCAAAGGCCACAAAGTGTCAATCTCTTTCCCTCTCCCCCTCTCTCTAAAGCATATTATTCTGATGTAAACATTTGCTTATCCTATATCGAAGTACTGCATTTATGAATAAAACTGCTAGTAAAATGTAGGACCTACAGAACGAGGAGGGGTGAGCTCATAGGAATGATGTCACGTAGCCTTTTTGTTATGAAATAGGTATTGTTACGTCATAAGTTTCTGTCAACATTAATATTCTCTACATCTCTAATCTATAAACGGCGGAAATCCATATTATACATGAGAACAACACGTACACAAGCTTGCACGTACATGTATAATGTATATAACGCACGCACGAAACAAAACCACAAACAACGCCACGAATAACTTTTTATCAATATCATATCTGGTGACGTCACAAATCTCACTCTGTATGCGAGTTCCATTGGGTATTCATGTACAGAAGATCCAGAGTAATCAAAGCTCAATTTGCCTTCATTTATGAAAACGGCGCCCGAAAATTGGCCTATCGGAAAACCGTATAGAAACATCTTCTATTTCCTCCCGTTTGCAGATAGTCTGTTTCTACCCCTCTTTTTCTTTTACTTATTCCACTTTTCCTCTCCATATCCCTTTCAGATTCCAATCAATCTTGCCGTTCTGATTGTTTTCTGATTTTAGGAAGCAAATCGGAAAGATAAATTGGTCGTATTCAGATGTCATTGGGCTTCTCCTATCTCATGTTATGTAGATACGTGTATCTTTCATCTTCGAATCTTCTTCATCTTGATGGTGATATTTTCGAAATGCTTGCGTTGCCAATCGTAAGGTCAGCAAATTTGTAAGAAAATTCCTTTTTAAGGTTGTAAGTCTGTTCAAAAGTCTATGGATATGCTAAAAAGTGAAAGCGTATTAATTCTTAGGGATTGTGAATTTTCCCCTCGATATTTCGTCTTTTTATACACATGTACATCACACATTTTTTTAATATAATACAAACTTTTATTTTGTAAAATAATTAAGGGCTTTAGTATATCAAATAATTAATAATCAATGCAGTTTGTAGATGAAATAACCTTTCGACCGAATTAGTTAAAGGTAAAGACCAGTATTGGAAACGCCCCAATTTAAAAAAAGCTCTCATTACCAATCATGTGAAAGAATATGTTTTGACTAATACATGATGATAAAAAATTTGCTGGGAAACCGCCTACTAATTCATATATTTGGTAATTTTGTTTCTCTAATGGTCTGTGAGAGATATAAGGTAGTCCCATATACATCTTTCTGTGTATAGTGCTTGTAACTTTACGAAGAATGGGCCCAATTTCTTATCATTTTGATGATTCCAGTACCTTGCAGATGCTAGATGATCAACCTTTTCTGACCGATTCCACAACGTTTCTTACACAATGCAATCGCATGTCCATAACTGGTCTTTACCTTTAAAGTTGTTTAGTGCATATAGAACCAATAATGTTGTAGTCATAATGCATACAAACATATCCGGTATACGTGAACAGAATGCAACGATGTTACATTAGGTTAACCACAAATACACTTTTCGAGAAAAAACATCTAGGATTAAAACGTCCTGAAATTTAAGCCAATATGAATGCACCCAGTGTGAAAGGTTTGACATGCATCAACCGGTGTCTAGCTTGTATGGGAACGTCTTTCCTTTAAGAGTGGTCAAAACGCTGAATAGAATCTTGTTCCTCAAATTCGATAGAGCCTCAAACATTGCTTCATCTTAAAATAGACTATGGCGATATCTTAATTGTGTCTTCATATTGCAGTCTTGTGGCGAGTTCTTCTGGAAAAACATACACAAAGTAGCAGACTTAAAATCCAAAATAAGGAAAGAAATAAAAGTGTAATATTCCGCGCTATGTATCGCGTATCACGTGACAAAATGACACTATGCGCTTCCAAAGTACGTTGGAAAATGTTACCCTGATATTTGGGTTGATAGTTAATTCGTGTAGTCTGGGATTATCATATTTTGGAAGATAGGATGATTAATCTCATTTGTTACACATACTATTCATTTTTATTTATTCCATTATTGAAACACCTCAAACACACAGAATATGCAGTTTACCCCATACTAACATACAAACGTAAACATGGTTTAATCATTATTCGAGCTTTAGAAATTACACATAAAATCTCAGTTTACCCCATACTAACATACAAACGTAAACATGGTTTAATCATTATTCGAGCTTTAGAAATTACACATAAAATCTTAATTCATATTTAAAGAGGAGATGTTCGTGAAATTCTAGTTTATTATTGAGAGGTTTGTTTCTAGAGTCACCTATTTCAGATTCTCAAATATGGTTGATATTAGGCTTACAGAAATTCTGCAATTGAGGCCTCAGTATAATAAAAGAATCTTCAGAGAAATAGATATCGATTTTAGTTTCTTTGGAGAGCTTTTCAAGAAGCGCGTTTCCAGAACCCATCTGTGTATTAAAGTTCACGCGAACTCTTGTTATCGAATCAACTTCCGATTTCGAAAAAAAATGATAACCAGATTGAGCAAAGAAGGAATTTGTATCGTATTTAAGTGAAGACCGCTTAGAAAATGTGGAACCGATTTGTAACATTCGCGACTCATTTCAAACAATAATCTTCCGTTGATTGAAATGAGTTGGAGTTCGGTTGAGTTTAAAGGAAACAGATGAACGTCAGACATGGACTCTTTTAAGTCATTGTAAAGGGAAAATAATCAGAGTATTGAAAGAAATAACAAACATTGATATTTATGTCGCGGTATAATTCTCTATAACTTATTATGATTAACTATTTTTAAAATTAGTTCCATGTTGTTGCTATCATCCATCTAGTATTGCGTCTAAACACCTTTTGGACTGATTTTTAACATCTATATTTAATCGTGACATAGTACCTTCCATATTGTCATAGGGATGTTATATCGCTTTCTGCATTGCCTGTGGGAATGCATGATTATAGATATGTTAGTTAGTAAATTAATATCAAGTAAATATACATCAAATTATAATGCAAGAAGTAAATGTATGTGCAAAGACATTTGTTAAGGTCTTGAAATGGACCCTATATAGCGACTCTTTCAAAACGAATTTAGTGTATTTGTGGTACAAGTTTTGATTATGTATAATCCACGTAGCACGTCAAGCGTAAATTCGATTGCCTTATTAACTTTGCTATCGAATATTTCAATTCAATTGCATTCATTTTCTGTTTACGAGATAAATCTAACATCATTGTGTTAATGGCGTGTCAGTAAGTTCCTGACACAATCATACGTCAAGCAAATGACGACTAGTCGGTTATGGGTATTATTCCAACATACCGTTGATGTATGAAGTAATAGATTTTCATAATTTAAGTGTATAGTCCAACAATTCATACAACTGTTCAATAAATTTTGTAAGAAAATTGTATTTCCTGCAAATATAATTATAGACCTAACATGTGCCGTATCTTCTGTATTTTTCAGGTAGATTCAACCCACGCAAGACATGGTGGTGACTCTTCGACTCTAGACTATAGAGGGCTCTATCACTATGTACTCGGATTTTCGGCTTCATGATGTTTTGACCAGTTCTAATATTCGTCGAATGTGGTGAGTATCAAACTACATTGATAAAGATTTAGATCGGACCTTTCATGTCGTCTATCTTCTCCAGTTTAAATATGTTAATAAGTTATGAACATGTTGACTTGAATATGAGGGATATAATTGCCGTCTCAAACTCACGTTCCAAGAGAAAAATTAATGTCTGATTTGCACATTGGTAGAGACAGCATTGGCACATATTCGCTCTCCTTTCATTTGTGTATTCAGTTTGAGAAAATTCTAGAAAGATAACACCTTAGATAATTACAATAAAATACACTTGGAGTCTTTTGTTAATACGAATAATGGAAGAAAATAATTGTTACTTGGAATTTCGAATTTTAATTACCTTCCATTTTATTCAAAGGTTTGAAAGAACTTCTTGGGTACAAATGTTATTTTTGATATTAGTGTTCATTTGATTTTCATTATAAAAAGGAAATATGGATTCTGTGCTTACAAACTAACGATGAATCCGTGTTTTCTTCGTTTTTTTTTTTTTTTCACGAGTTCAGGTGCAAGAAAATTTTGCGCAGATTGGTCTTGTCGCGGTCAATAATATATGACATGCATGGTAGAGCCCCGCAGAAGCTTAAATTATATAAGTCAGGGTTAAATTGGTATGGGGCAAGTTGTAGGTTTTAAAATCTTACGTCATTTAAAAAGCATTCTAGGCAAACTATTCAAAACCACAGAGCGCCTATCGAGTATGCGTATATTGATGTCGCATGTTGGCGCTATTACGTTTTCAATAATGTCAGAGATGGTTAAGTTCTGAGCTAAAAGTTGGGGTAATCCATAAGGCTACAACGTAATAATCTATTCATGTTTTAAAAATGAAAGTAACGGCTCTTTGGAAGTAGGATATATATGATTCAGTGTAGATATGCAACTCTCTCTCTCTCTCTCTCTCTCTCTCTCTCTCTCTCTCTCCCCCCTCATCTCTCTCTCTCTCTCTGTCTTTCATATCTCCCCTCCTCTTGCCCCTCCATCTCACCCTGTTTCTATATCTCACGCACCACGTTGTATGTTTTTGTTGTTGTAATATCTGAATATCATTATGAACTTTCGTAAAAAGAATGCCCCTCCAATGCGAGAGACCAATGTGTACCCAGCATCCCTATTCACAAAAAATATTTACCCTTAAGACCTTAATCGCTATATCACCCTTTTGAGAGCAGATGGAATTGATTCTAAGTTAATTCCCGTCCGGATTTCTCGTAATGAGACGGGTGTTCTATGTTATTTGATTCTGTATTATCATATTTTATTTTTTTTTTTGCATTATTTATTCTAAATTTTACTCTTTTTTGGGGGTTTATTTCATATTTTTGTTCTAAAATCAAATAACAATTCTCAGGACAGGTAGACAAATATTATTGATATGTAGCAATTTCACCTTGTTTTNCCCCCCCCCCCCCCACTCCCGGCGCCTATGGTCCATGGTACAGGAGTGAGACTAGGAGCGTGTATAGGAATGAGAGCGTGTATTGAGCAAAGGGCCTGCTTGCTCATCCTTTGACCCACTCTTGTGTCACCTCACAAAATATATTTTAAACCTGACTTAATTTGCCTGTTATTGCCTTAGTCATATTGGTTATGACTTTTGTAATGAATTTTGTTATCTACTACATATTATACTTTGTGAGAATGTCAAACCACATTTGTATGTATTATTGCCAATGTAAATTGTTCATAATTCAGCCATCTGGCTGCAAAGTGCAATTAATAAAACCTTTTCAGTCAATCAATCAATTCTAAAGGAATCGTTTAACAATGTTAAATCTGAGATGCACGGCCCTACGTGTTATCAGTGTCTGTGATAATGGTGTAATATTGAAGCCCTAAAAAAAAAAAGCGCTTCAAAATGATCAATACTCGTTTCCCCCAATAGACTGTAGTGATATTTTTTTTAACCGTTAGGAAAACGCAAAAATTTGATTTCAATCTCCAATCATAAATATCTTGATAAATCAGACAGGCGATCGGATTTTAAAAGTCATGGGGTTCCTGGCTGACCTTAAGGTTTATAATTATCATTGTAGCATCCAGGATCCTGTTTCAAAATCAGGAACAATGTTATCAGATCCCTTTACATTCAACTTTGATCAATTTAATAATGGTTATGTAATCCAATGTCAATTCCACACAATTATGGGCGTGTTCTAATACCGAGCAGTTAATAGAATTATTAAATCTCAACGCTTTGTGTTCTTCTTTTCCTTCCTCTTCTCCATCCAATAAGTACCGGCCTTCTAAATAGAGTAGTTTCGTACGTTGTGAGGTGCAATGTGCAACCCATTGTGTGGAGCCATGGCATCGGCCTTGTTCTCCGGACCTTAACATTCTCTCCCGAGCCAGTCAATTGATTTCAATTTCATGACAAATCACCCCTTTAAGACAAAGAAAGGTCAGGGATTAGTTTGTGGATATGTTTGACTAATGTTCACAATCGCTGCAATGAAACAGGTACTCGGCCTTCACAATTCTACTATTCTTGAGGCAGAGTTGTCTGATCGTGGAGAGCCTCATGGAAGAAAGAAATAAACTGTCTAAAGAAATTACCTTGCTTTATCAAAATTAGAATGTTTCTTCTCTATTTAATCATTGTATCCAAACAACGCAATATCAAATTGCTTTTATATGTTTCTCAAAGTAACTTAATGTATTCCAGAGCAAAATAATACATTAGAAATAAAACAATAGATATAACAAGAAATACAGAACAATAAAATACAAAAGAAAATAAACATTTGAAAAATGCATCAAATTTGAATAAATTATCATTATTAATTTACATCAAAATAATTATGAGTGTTGGCTCAGTCAGTAGAGCGTCCGCCTCACAACCGGGAGGTCGTGGGTTCGAATCCCGGCCGCGTCATACCAAAAGACGTTAAAAGATGAGAGTTGTTGCTACCTTGTTTGGCGTTCAACAATAAGGGATAGAGCAACGTCGATCTG